>JAQFXN010000149.1:0-28145 GCA_034693365.1 Liacarus xylariae | reverse complement strand
AACAATTCTACAATTATTTATAAAACAAGTGTTTAATAAGAATATTAGTGATCATCAGAGGTAAGAATCTGTGGAAAAGTCATCTGTTCTACCGCTTTACGAATCATATCGCGCGCTTTGAAGGCCTCCCGGCCAGATTAGCCCACAGTATCCTCTTTTGACCAGCCCCATTTGTTTTGTGTTAAAATTTGTTTGAATTTAATTGCATTTGTTGTAATTTAGTTAAATTATTTTTGATTACAATATTTAAAATTTATAAATATTTTATTTGAGACAATGATTTTTGCGAATTTATACGAATAAGTTCTCCATTAAATTAAGTTTATTGGTTTATTCGGAATTATTTGAGGAACAGAATGTTCAAACAAGAATCGACCTGTACTAATCATAAGCATTAAGCTATAGATTAATAATAAGTTCGATTCTGATTTGAATATTCTTTTCCACCCATGTGTTCTTTTAAAACCATTTGATGACTTTATCTTGAATCTTTAAAAGAAACTTTTTTAAGATTACTTCGCGCTTCAGTATAAGAGACAAATACAGTTAAACATTGAGTCAATAATATTGCAAAAATACAGTCAAATAAATTATTTTATTAATAAAGTTTACAAAATTACGGATTAAATGTTTAACTGTATATTACTAAATACTGAAACACGTAATAATCTGAAAGAAATTTCTTTTAAAAATAAAATATAGTCATCAAATGGTTTTAAAAGAACGCATATTTTAATCTTGTGAAAAATTAATGTATTCTTATTTTAATCCTTATCGTTTGATCAGTAAAGAATTCGGTATGAAAGAACTGAGCGCAAGAAAAAAACCCTATTTATTTACTTATGGTCAATGGGGGAATATCCAAAATACTCACCCTGTCTCCGAAAAATGACCAAATACCCTCTCTCCTGTGATCCAGGAAATTGAAGGGAAAAAACAAGACCCTCCTGTCCACGTAATTTTGGGAAAACGGCGCCGAAGGGGCCGTTATTATAATTCTGTGAAATTCTGTCCTAAATTCCTAGAAAAATAACAGTTTATTGTAAAATTCTTACAGAATTCATCATAATTTGCCTTCTATTGTCAAATTCTATTAAATTCTTGCAGAATTAGTCAAAATTCTGTTAAATTACGTTATTTTTAATTAAATTTTGCAAGAATTAGACGATTGCAAAACACCCTTCCCTATACCCCCTGTGACTTTGAGGCTCTTATCAGACTTCTAAAATTTTCTGGGAGAGTCTATAGGGGTACCTGACAAAAACCCTAGGGGGTTTCCGGGCGGCCTACAGATTACTGGGTTAATCATTTGATCAGTATCTCATCCAGGATAGTTGAGGGCGATTCTGATATAAGACATATAATGCAAACGAATATTATAAAGAAATGATTTATAATTTATAAATATTTCCTGTTTTTATAAATATCTAATAATACAAGACTTGTATTATTAATGAAATTCTTATGACTTTTCAATACATAAATCATTCTGTAATTCAATAAAAAAAACTCAAGAATTTATAGTGTTTTCAACAGAAGAATCAATACTTCAATGTTTGTCTCTATTATGACATCTATTGAGAGAATATATTAATTGAAAACAACTAAAAGTCAATTGAATTAATCAAAAAATAATTATAATATGTTTGTTATCATTGAATTTCGATAAAACAAATATTAAAAATTATTTTTAAAATACAATTAAAGTCTGCGATAATTATTGAATAAAATTATCAAAAAATTATAATAAAATAATTAATTTATAATAAATTTTATATTAAATTCTTAAACGCATTGACTCTCGAAATGGTTTACACTTTTCTTAACCGTATTTTTCCTGTTATTAAAGTAATTAACACTTTATTTCTCAATTATTTTTATCTAAATTTTAGATTTAATTCCAATTTTATATACCCTATAGTGTAGTAAATCATCGGTTCATTTGTTTCCATCGCTTTCTTCGACACAAACTTCGATTTGTTTTCAGACATTTTCCAAAAGAAATTATTCTTCAGATAATGGTTTCGATTGTTGACTATTTTTTGATTATATTATATATAAATCTATTTATTAAATACCAATTCATTGAATATACAGTGACTGCAGATCTGGTTGTGATCGGTTCAGGACCGGGAGGTTATGTGGCGGCCATTAAAGCGGCACAATTGGGAATGAAGGTTAGCATTGGAACCATTGATTGAAGAACTCAATTAAATTTCATTGTTTTTCATCAATTAATAGACTGTTTGTATAGAAAAAAATGAAACCCTCGGCGGAACGTGTCTTAACGTCGGATGTATTCCATCGAAAGCGCTGTTACATAACTCACATCTTTATCATATGGCGCACAGCAATGACCTTAAGACCAGAGGAATTGAATGTAAATCTAATTTTATATATGATTTTATATAATTGTATTACAATTCCATGTTTTCAATACCAGTCGAAAACCTTAGGCTTAATTTAGACACTCTTATGGAACAAAAGCGAACTGCAGTTAAATCCCTGACCGGAGGAATCGCTCATTTATTTAAAAATAATAAGGTTTTGAATGGCTTTTCGTTTAATTTTTTTACAATTCATTTAAATTTCATTTTATTGAACAAAAGGTAACACATATTAGAGGACACGGAAAGATCACCGGAACTAATGAAGTGACGGCTATTAAAGACGATAATTCAACTGAAGTCGTGAAAACCAAGAATATATTAATAGCCACCGGATCTGAAGTGACGCCATTCCCAGGCATTGAGGTATAGGTTTTGAATAGAATTATTTTTTTTAAATTAATTTTTGTATAATTTCATGAAAAGATTAACGAAAAAACAATCGTCTCTTCAACCGGTGTTTTATCATTAGATAAAGTGCCACAAAAGATGGTAGTAATCGGCGCCGGAGTTATTGGACTTGAATTAGGATCTGTTTGGTCGAGACTCGGGGCTGAAGTGACTGCGGTTGAGTTTTTAGGAAACATCGGTGGTCTTGGAATTGATGCCGAGATTTCAAAAAATTTCCAAAGAATTCTTGCAAAACAAGGATTGAAATTCAAACTCAACACTAAAGTGACCGCTGCCTCCAAACAGGGCGACAAAATACAGGTGTCTATAGAAGCGGCCAAAGGAGGAAATCAAGAAAATGTGAGTTTATTTTATTGTAATTGAAGTCAAATTCTCAATAATTTATTCCAAATTTAAAGCTTGAATGCGATGTATTATTGGTATGTGTGGGTCGGCGGCCATACACTGATAAACTGGGTTTAGAGGAAATGGGTGTTCAGAAAGACGAAAGAAATCGAATAAAAATTAACTCAAGATTTCAGACTAATGTCCCGAAGTATTCAAACATTCAATTCTAGAATTGACATATTTTTATTTAATTATATTTCTAAACAAACAGTATATATGCGATCGGGGATTGTGTTCCGGGGCCTATGTTAGCACATAAGGCAGAAGACGAGGGAATTGTATGCGTCGAAGGCATAGCTGGCGGACCCGTGCATATAGACTACAATTGTGTGCCTTCTGTTATATACACTCATCCAGAGGTCGCGTGGGTCGGGAAGTCTGAAGAGGATCTTAAGGCTCAAGTAATTGATTAAAATTTATATTTTTGAATTGTTTTTAATATTAAATAAATTACACAAACAGAACATTCAATACAAAATCGGCAAATTTCCAATGTTGGCCAACAGTAGAGCCAAGACTAACAACGACACCGACGGTGTGATTAAGATTATCGCCGATAAGACAACCGATAGAATACTCGGCGTTCATATGATTGCAGGAGTAATACATTATTCGCTATTGACTGTTCGATAATTACAAACAAATTATGAAAACGTTTTTTCTATTTAATGTTTAGGTCGCCGGCGAACTGATTAACGAGGCCTGTCTGGCCATGGAGTACGGGGCCTCTTGTGAAGACGTGGCCCGTGTCTGTCACGCACATCCCGTAATATATATTTCATTTGTTATTATTTAGTCATTTCAAGTCATGAATTGATAAAAATTTAAAACTATTTTTAATGTGTTATAAAAATATTTTAATTGCAGACCTGTTCTGAAGCGTTCAGAGAAGCAAATTTGGCCGCATTTTTCGGAAAAGCCATCAATTTTTGAAGTGTTCATAATATTAATTGTTAATTATTTTAGTTTTTAAAAATTAATGATTAAAATTTGTTTTTTCTCTTTTAATCAAAAATTAGTTGTTTTTAATTTTATGAGAAATGATTTGTTGTGAACACTAGTCATTGGGTGATAATAATGAGGGAAAGAAATTCGCAAAAATTAGTAAAAAGTGTGTAACGAATGCATAATTATTAGTGAAAAATGAATAAATCAATTGAATTCAATTCAAAATTTTCAATTAAAACAAATGGAGAAACGATTTTCATTTCATTTCCTAAAAATAAATATTTATTGATTGCATTTTGAAAGTCAAAGCCTTTTTCCTATTGATTATTAAGTATTTTCTCAAAACGTATTATTAGTTCATTGACCACCACTTGCTTTGCTATGCTTTGCCACTCATTTCCACTTAACTTGTTTTCTCTTTTAATAAAGTTTGCCTTTAATTACACTACAATTCATGCAATTATTTTTTTAGTTTTTTAAATGACTAATAATTTTATTATTTATTATATATTATTGTCTTAAAAAAGTCAGAATAGAATAGCAATAAAAATGTCAAACAATTAAACGCTTGTATTGTTTTTATTTATGAACACAAAATAATTTTATGACTCATAAGACTTATTATCTAATAATTTATGAGATCCTAAAGACAGACCAAACAATTTTATTATTGTATTCCTTCGTAATCACAATTATCTTTCAGTCAATTAAGTAATAAGTTTTTCCACAAAAGTCTTCAATTTTTTTATTCTGTGTCTCAAAAATGTTAATGAATTTTTCAAATCTAATGTTTAAATGACTTTTTAAATCATATAATTTTTTTAATATAGATTTTTTGAGAATTAAGTTGAGATAAAACGGTAAATAGAGGTCAGAATAGGATATATAGTTCACAACAAAAATTAATTTTGTGCTAAAATATTGAGTAAATATAATACAGGATTTGATTCAATTAGCACTGGTTCTGATGAATAAGAATAAAATAACTTATTTATAGCTCAATAATTCAGATGAGTTACCAAAATATAAAACTTATATAATATTAGACACAAATTTAGATTTTCGTAATCCTGTTCTGGCGTTTAGTCCAGATATAAGTACCGGGAGTTGAGGAGCAGGTCCTCCAATTAGCCGAAGGAAATGTGGCCTTCAATTCACCAAAAATATTATTTAATCAAAAATCTATTTCCAGTATTTTGTAGTTAACTATAGTTTAACTCAGATTTGAATCCTTTTAGTAGTTTTAGTTGAGCTTTGGTTTCGAATGAATTGGATTTTAATAATAAAAATATGAATAAATTGCTTATTCCGAGTGCTTTACTCCTATTCCTATCGATTGTTTTGTTCCAATCAATGCAAATGACAAATGGATTTATCGTATGGACAGGTAATTCCACAGTTTGTAATACATGCGATGGAGTGGACACATATTCGGGACGGAATACTATGTGCTGTTTAGTGCATAGCAAGTGTTGTTTGTATGTATCCATAATTCCTTTACTTATCCTATATTTTTACTGATAAGCTTTGGGTTAAATATTTAGTTTAGTTGTGGTCTAAAGAATGAGATTTATTTTCACAAAAAATACAATAAATGTAATTATAATTTGATGTATTGAAGAAAGTATTGAGTCATTCATTGTTTAGTCAATTACTAAACGAATAAATTATCTCTAGTTTTCCTATTCTTTCAAACAAATTAAATATAACAGAATAAAAAAAATCATTGTGTTGTAAAAACAGGGGGAGGGGGTGTTTCCCTAACTTTGGGAAAGGATTGAATGTTTTGTGAAGAGAATATATCACAATAGAAGAGTTGAATATATTTGTTTCAGTTTTATATAATTACTTATTTAACTAAATTAATAACTATTATATAAGTTCTGAAAATTTATCTTTTGAAGAAATGAATGGGCATTTGGACCAACCCATTCACCCCACCCCTGGTCCCAAAAGAAATTATATTTAATTTGATTTTTTCTAGTGATTCATTGAATTTTGAGTTTAAAAATTCTTTCGATTTCAGAAACAATCATTTTATTATTTCTCATAAAATGATTAATAGGTATTAAAATATAATGGATTCCAAGGATTAGGGATTAGAGAAATCAGAAGAAATGAACAATAGTTTGAACTTGAAATCTGACATTCAAATGGATTGTAGAAATTGTTTTCAGGAATAAAGCTTTGATTGACTATTGAATTTGAATTTAATGTTTGAACTAAAGTTCTGCTAAATCTTGTTATCGAACAGAGAAAAAATGGGACGGAGTTCTCATTCTATAAAATAAACTCAATTTTCAAGTATTTTGAAATCCAAATACAGTAAAATGTTTTTAAAATTTTCCTAATCCTCGACAAAACTATACATAAAAAGATAATTAACAAAAAATTACACATTTTTATTTTCCAGGGATGAGAGCATTGATGTCATCGAACAAATCCTGGCCAATGTAACCACAAGAGCCCCCTTTACGTAATGCTAATTACTGTTAATTAAGCATTATTTATCAAAAAATGTTCAACAAATAAGCAAAATATTGTCTTTTAGTATAAAATTTATCAAAAAATAAATCTTAATTTAAAAAATTGTTTACAATTAAGAATAAAAATATTTGTTACACAAAAAAAACCAGTTATGAGAAAAAAATTGTTACACAACATAACGAAAAATATATGAAATTATATTATGATTCAAATGCACTCAATTTTTTTTCTAATGACTGCAAAACCTGTTGTTAAGAAAGAAAAAGAGATAAGAAAAAAAATGGAACAAAGTTTTAGTAAAAACACTAATCAATTAAAACTGATTTCGAGATATAATTAATGGAGACATACCTCAGTCATTGTTGGTCTGAATTTCTTTCTCTGTTCCGTACATTTGCGAGACATTGCATACAATTCGAGTGCAATCTTCTCGTCCAACTGTCCAATACTTTTGTCGCTAATAGTGTTGACCACAGAGTTATTGTCCTCTTCTAAATCATTATTAATGTCCTCCACATATGAAAGCAAATCAAAGTCCTCTCTGTTCTCGTCGTATGGCTTAAGACCCGTCAGGAGTTCGAGTAAAACAATACCAAAACTAAATGAATCGAGTTTTACACTAATGTCTCCGCGAAAGGCTTCCGGTGCCATATATATAGAGGTTCCGAATATAGTTGTGGCCAAAGGTTTGGTCGTAGTGTTCCCGTCAATAGAACCGATTCGGACTAAACCAAAATCTCCAACTTTAGGGTTCAGATGATTGTCGAGTAATATATTGGCACTTTTGATGTCTCTGTGAACGTATGGCTTCTCATCGAATGTATGCAAATGACAAATACCTTTTGCTGTTCCCAAAGCAATAGCCATTCTTTGAGGCCATACAAGACTTGTGGCCTTGTGTTCCAAATAGTCCTCAAGTGATCCGTTTGACATATAATCATAAATAATCAGAAGTGACGGTCCGTCCGATGATATTCCGCAAAGAGATAACAGGTTTTGGTGACGAAATTTATTCATTACTTTCAATTCAGACACAAATTGTTTTTGAAAATCATTTTTCAATTTTTTGACTGCAATAAAGTCTGTGTCGGGTTTGAGTCGACAACGAAATACTGTTCCAAACGCTCCTTCGCCTAACTTATGGCCTCCATTGGCAACAGTTATATCATTGAAATCATTGGTCGCACAACGGATTTCATCGTAAGAATAATGAATCAGTTCTTCATTGACTACGAGTTGTCTATTATTCACATCAAAAGTACTAAAACTAATTTGCGATTCATTGGGCGCCGACGGGTCTATAAAACCATTATTGTTTCCATTATCGGTCATGAGTTTTGTGGGCAAATCATTCCATTTAGAGTCAAAACCACTGTCACTAAAATTATTGCATTCATTAGTCCTGAGATTCAAAGCACTAATCATTTTATCGATTGATTCTTCATTTGAATAATTATCACATTTATTATCATTCGATTCTATTTTAAGTAAATCTTCGCATAAATAAAGCGAAACTCTGTATAAATGGCAAGAATTTAATAAATTTATAAAGTCTTCAATTGTAGCCCTCTTTCTACCACTCGTTCCCTAAGAATAAATAGTTTGGTTTAAATGAATTTCATATCATTTGTGAATTCACTAAATACCCAATAGTCGAGCAATGCTTGTGTCGGACTTTTGCCGATTTTGAGCAACTCTTCCAAAGTTGTTATATCAGTGCTCGACAACAGATATCCGTCCATTCCATCCGGTTTTGGTATAATTGCTGCCAATTGTTTCCAAATATGGTTTGCGTCCAAAAAAGAGGACAATTGGATGCGATCTTTGATCGCCAAATGTCTTAATTCACTCTTTAAAGTCAATTCACTTTTATTCAAACCAATCGATTGGTATTTATTTAAATTCATTATAAGTTTTCAGTTTAAGGGAAATACAAATTCAAACCACAATTTCAAAAGTGGTATAAAAACAATGCAATCGTTAGACAAATAATTTCAACAAATAGTTTATAACAATTGTCAATAGAATTACTATTAATTAATAGTTTATAAAACAAATACTTTTTGTCTTTCAATTAAGTCATCAATTGATTGATTGATTGCAAATTACAGTTAAAACTATTTTCCCATAAAATGACCTGAAAATCAATTTTTTTCTAATACTGTATTCAAAAATTAAGTTTAATAAACATTAATAATAAAAAAATATTTCACAAAATATAAGAATTTTAATCAATAAATCATTTAAAAGATTAAACGATAAGAAATAAAAATGTGATTTAAATATAAAAATAATAGAAAACAATAATAAAATAAATTATAAAAAATGGTCTGAAAGTTGAATGAAATAAATGGAAATTATTTAAAAATTCAATTTTTTGTTTATTAAATGATATTTTGGCACAAATTGTATGCAAATAATTGACAGCAAAACAAATGTTTGTTTACATTAAAAATCCTTTTAAATGATTGCAATATTTAGTCCATAAATGGCGACACTTTTGACATTGTTTTCAACCAATTTTCTGAGGCTTTACTTCAATTAGGGTTTCAGCCAATCGTTGTTTAGCTTTAAATTCAATTGTTTTCATGCATTTCATACATAAACCACGTTTTAATCGAATGGACTTTTAATTAAATATTTTTACATTAAATTCTTTAATAACGTAACGAATATATGGCTATAAATACGACCACTTCTTAATAGTTCTGTGAATTTGTTTTTAAAAATCAATAAATTCTATAATAAGTCCATAAAAATTATTTCATTAATCTTTAGAAACGATTAAAATAATAACTTTATTATTGGATTGGATTTATCGGAGTATTAATTATATACGAATGCCTCTGTGCTCAACACCCCCTTCCTGTCAGACTTTGTAACGTTATTTTAATTACATATTTCCGTTCAAATGGTTTGCCTTAACTGAACAAAACTCGAGCCCAAAAAAAGAGAGAAAAGACTCGAGTTTTGAAAATATAATTACAAAAGTTTTGATTTTCAAAAATCATTTGTAAATCTGAGAAATCGATAATTAAATCGCTCATTGCTTTGGTATAGGAATTTAAAATATGAATTTGTAACCAAATTTGAATCAATTTAAGCTAAAATAAACCAAATCAATAAAAATACAATTAGAAGTGAGAAATTAGCAATTTGAAAGTTTAAATAAATTACTATAAATCTTCATTAAAACAAAAAATAGGATTGCGATTCAATTTTATAGGATAGTCATTACTAGTGATGCACTGCACCGGGCATTCAAACTCTTTGTTGAACACAAGGAAATATTCATCCGAATAATTTAAATAAGAAAATTGTAAGAAATACTACTGAGTTTAGATAGATTTTAGAAAGTTCTATTTATTTATCATATTATATAATTAAGGCATGCTAGATTATCTTCGTTTACTAAATTAGAAAAATAATATCTAGGGATACAAATAGAATTACTGGTATTAAAGAGAACATGGTTAATTGGGCTCAAATGCTGTGCCGATATTTATCTATTAATAAATCCATTGTCTGGCTATTTAAATGTATGTGCAATTTAGGAGTAGGAGTTCATGGGCTAATTTAAGTGATTAATTTTGGTACAATTGACCCGAAAGTGTCATCACTACTGATTGGGTACAGAAAATGTGCAAATATTAGAGAACGTAATAATTGAATGGCGTTTGGATAGAGAGTGTGCGTATTGTCGGCTCTGGTGAGTGTGTGTGTGTGTGTATTGGCTGTGTGTGAGTGCATTGGAGTGTTTGGGGGATTGGATTGTTGTATGCATTTCTCTATTCGCGCCGCTATTCCTCTATTCTATAGCTATAGTAATACTATTTGTGTATATTCTATGTATTACTGTTGAGAGTATTAACTGTTTGTGTATTAGATTTGATATAAAATTATTAAAAAAAGTGAGAAAATAGTGAAGAATTCAATCAACACTTCGGCCAAAGAGAGCACACAATCAATCGATTTGTGACAACAGTATGGGTAAGTGTA
Organism: Liacarus xylariae; assembly: GCA_034693365.1. Classification (NCBI taxonomy): domain Eukaryota; kingdom Metazoa; phylum Arthropoda; class Arachnida; order Sarcoptiformes; family Liacaridae; genus Liacarus; species Liacarus xylariae. The sequence continues at coordinate 17,526 of JAQFXN010000149.1, read as the reverse complement.
TTGTGCGGACACAACGTGTCTGTCTCTCTCTGTCCTGGGTTTGTGCGGACAGAGAGAGTGTTGAGTAGTTGTAATGTATTTAATGTCAAAATAAAGCATTTGTTTCGTTGAGAATATGTTTCGCGCGTTTCGTTCATTCATTGCATTCAATGCTTTGGTTTTGGTTTTTGGTTTGGATTTACTCTATATATGAGATATCAATACAAGACTAGAGTATTGGCAGTGAATGTGACTCACGTTTAGCTCATTATTACAAACACTTGTATACAGAAAGAGACAGATATTGAGAGAGCAATGGAAACAACAAATCAAAAAACAGCAAAAAAGAGAAACAAAACAACAAAAAATCGCACAAAAACTAAAACTAAAAGTAAAAAAAGTTTTCGCACTTGAAGTGAATGTGCGTTCGGTTTGGTTTGCATTAATTGAATGCATTAACAAAGTATTGAATGACTGTAAGTCTGTTGAGAGTGTATTAGAGTTAGAGTTTAGAAGAGATTTCTCCAAAACTTGTAGTCAATTGAACGGCAAATGCAATGTATTTCTCAATGTTTGGGATATATGTGTATGTGTTGTGCCATCACTTCAATCACGTTGTCATCTAATGCCAGAGCAATGGTTATAATGTGTTGGTTTGTTGTCTGTAAGCAATGCTTACTCTTATGCAAACGCTCTCTCATAGCTCTCCCATTGCTCTCTCGATTGCGCTCCCAATCCCTCTCTAACTCTCATCTCTTTATCTCTCACTCTATTTCTTTCTACCGTTCCGTTTATGGAGGTTTCAATAGCCCTAACAAAGCGGGGAGTCATACACACCGAGTGTACTGTCTTGAGCTGTAACGACAACAGCCAATCCAGACCTTCAGTACACTGTTGTGAACCGCGCGCACAACCAATGACGAGCGCCGACACTAGTTTAGGGAAAGACATTCAACTTTACACATACAAAGCCTGATAGCCTTCATCTCTACTGCATTGTAGTAATACCACTATATAGCAGATAAGAGTCAGCACTGGGAGAGTCGGGAGAGAGAGCCCTGAGTGCAGGGATTGCCTGTGCAAAGCGCTGGGAGAGGGACGGAGAGGAAAGGGAGAGACACGCACTGCCACTACTATGGGATTGTATGGGAGAGAGAGAGAGAGAGAGAGAGACTAAACAAAACCAATAAAAATATTAGAGAAAGAGTGAGAATTAGATTCATATGAGAGGCAGAGGTATAGCCTTTGAGTGACGACTGACTGACTGACTGGCCGTCCGTACCATTGGATGCACTGCTAGCCTAAGAGGCGATGAATGAATGAATTAGTATTATATGATATACTCAAGCAATACTCAAAAGGAGACTAAACTACGAGACACTCAAATAGTGGACCAATTCTTTCATTCGCTTTGACTACACATCTCTCGCAAAGCTTTGATTAATTGTCAGTATTTAGCGATTGCTATGAATTGAATGGTTGTGTGTATTGAGTGGCACTTTGCCAGACATGACATTGCATTCGCACACATGAACACCATTTAACACATTCAACACACAAAACAATTTATAGATGAAAAAACACAATTAAACTACACGTGAGAACAGAAAACTCAACCAAAACTCAAAACATTTAAATCAAAATATATATAAAAACTTCTTTCGCTCTCTTTTTTCTGTCAAATGTTTTTTCGACTCATTTTTGCCATTTTTTTCTCTCTTATCCATTGGTTTGAGATTTAGTTTTTCCTCATTTTCTTTAAATATAATAATCGTTTTTGCCCTTCATTTCTGAGAGAGTGTCCGATATTTTTCGATTGTCTATTATTTGTGTCTTCAGTCATAATGGCCTCCAATTTGTGCCACATTTTCTGCATTCTCTCCAAACCTGTGACACCTCTTCTCCAGCGCTGACAACAAATTCAAATATACTTTTTAAAAGTCATGTCTTCTTAGGTTTTGAATACATTAATCGCTTTCTATTCTCTATTCTGTATATTGTATTAGTGTTTGTTTGAGACAATTGTATTATTTAGTGTAGTTTGGGTTCATTTTGTGTTTGAATTTATATTATTTTTGAATCAATTTAAAGCACAAAATATTGTTCTAAAGTTTTAAAATGTCGGACTGGCGTACAGAACAGCCTGTGCTCTCTCACACTCTCTCTCCGCTGGTTCTCTCTCTTCTCTCCAATTTCTAATTTGTCAGTATTTCGTTCGTTCTCTCCTTTCTCTCTCTCCCTCTATCCCTATCCCTTTGCTCTCCCTTCCAGTGCTTTCCCCACTAGTATTCTCTTCCAGTTTTATGGCAGACAATGCAATGCATTAATCAATAATTGGTTTTGAAGAGAGAAAAGAGAGGCAAACGAAAAAAATTAACTGTAAAAATCAATTAGAAATGTTTTCACATGCGCTCACATTTGCACATATATATAGTCCGATGTATAGCCAAATATCAAACGAAAATTCTCTACAAAACCATAAGAATATGTACTATATATCGAAAAATAAATGAAAATTTTATTAAAGCGGATAAAAATATATTTCAATCTTATATTTGCGTCAAATTAAATGCACAAACAATAGATGCGAAAGGATTTTGGCTTTAATTGCCTGCACTTCACACACACATCCAGTTTTGGAGAAACAATTTTCTTGTCTTTCTTTTTGGCTCTGCTTTTAGTTTAGTTTTAGTTCTTTTTTTATTTCTCTAATTATTGTTGTATTCAATTGAAAACTAGAAATAAATCTTTTATTTTTTCATTGGATTTAATTTTATTTTTGATTTTATTGATTCAAACATTTGTTGATTGAGTTAATTGTTTTGTATTTGGTTTGTCCTCTTCCAGCAGAATATGCTGACTACCACCAGGCGATGGCACAACACGCGGCCTCCCTGGCCAACAGCAACCAACTGCACCCGACTATGGGACAGCTCCAGATGTCGCAAATGCTTTCGGCTGGACTTAATCTAACAGTCAGTTCCGCTAATATGAACCAGAATTCGGTTCACGTAAGACCAAAATAAGACTGCACTCAGTCTTATATCAATACATTTCATTTAGTCGTTTAGCCCTTCCGTCCAAACCTACAATCAGTTTAGATTAGATTCGATGCACTCATAGCTATATATTTATTATTTTATAGAACTATAAAACTATTTCTTATATTAATTTATTTATTGATTTCATTCCATAAAACAAACGGAGAGACCATTAATCTCTTGAAATAATCAAATTCTAAATGAAATGCGTTTTTTATTATTGGTTTCACAACAAGAAAAACAAAAAAATGTTTATATTTTTGTTTACTTTGATTTTAAACGCAAATAATTTCTTTCTTCAGGTAATGTCTGGCGGACTCACAAACAACAACACCGGTCAACACCACTTGACAGGACATGGAGGCCATCACGTAATGTATGCCAATGTGCAAACTGCCAGTGCGGGCGGCGGTGGCAATGATCACGGGGGCGGCGGTCGAGGCGGTGGCGGAAGTCATAAAAAGCAGAAAAAGCCAAAAGTGAATAAAGACGGCGTTCCGGCGCCCAAAAGAGCGACCACTGCTTACATTAATTTTACGCAATGGTACAGAGAAGAGTTAAAAAAGGCCGGACGACCCATACCTAAGGTTAGGCATCCATTTCTTACTCGCATTTTGTGATTACTTTCGTTTGAGCCGTGAATTAGTTATAGTTATCGATGAAAAATCATTTTTCGATTATTGGGTTTTTCTTTATAGAACACACTTTACATTCATTTAGCGCTAGTTTTCTCTCTTTTTATGATATTTTTCTCTTCTTTTTGCCTTTTTTGCGATGCCTTAAGAGTGCAATACATATATAATTTGAGGCAATAATACAACGAATAATACGATTCTATTAATACTATTTAGACATATAATTGGTGTTAGACTTGAATTACGCCCGAAATTGCAATAAATTATAGCAAACAATATATTTATTATATAAATAACTACAATAATCTCGACTTTTCTTTCAATTTGTTCTACACGTTATCACTATTTGTGACTCTTATATGTCTTTAATTGAAGCAAATTTTATCAAAATTTTGATAATTGTTTTCACTTTACTGTTATTGTTATTATTGATTTGATTTTTGCCGTATTTTATATTTATTATTCAATTTTAAAAAGTCAAAAGTGAGACTTAAAAATATTTAGAAATAAATATTACGTTTTTTGTAGAATTTTTATCATTTTGTTTGCAGTGAATAATGAATTTTTAAGGAAAATATTTAAATGTAATTTATATATCGCTTCATTCAATGGATGATAGCCTTTAAAAATCGATTTTTCTTATTCTTTTTGAGAATTTTTGTGAATTAAAAAAAATCAGAGAATATAAAAAATAAATTTCTTTTTTATTAAGGCGTCACTCAATTCAAAAGATCGTAAATCCTTTTCGCAAATCTGTTGATTAAAAATATATTTTTTATTTTAAGAAAAAAAATCTCTCAAAAACCATATTTTATTTGACTTTAGTTTTTCGAAAATAAATATTTATTCATTTATTGAGCCAAAAGAGTTAATTTCTAAAACCTATTGTTAAAAATATTTTGACGTTTTGTGCCATTCGTTAGGTTTCGTCGATAGGCACCGACACATAGAGGAGAGGAGAGGAGAGTCGGAATGAGCACTCGCTCTCCGAAAACTCATCTCCTTTTCTGATTGATTTTTGAAAGTCATTCATTCAAAGTCCGATCAATAATAAAGTAATTTCAAAATAACTGCTATCGCACAGAGGCTGAGGAGGAAAATAAAGTTTAGAGTTTGCGAAGAGATTACGCATATCTAATAAATCTAAAAAATTTTATATATATTTTCGACTTTTATTCTCCAATTAATTAATTTGCGTTTAGTCTTCACACAAAAAAATGTTTCTAAATTATTCGCATTTCTTATTAAAGAATTTACTTTTCAATTAACAAAATTCTTATTTTTTGTTTTGCTGTTATTTTTCGGATTAATTTTTATTTAATTTATTTATTTGCCATTAAATCCAATACACGGATAACAACTTTTAACAACCAATAAAATTAAATTTAATCGCATTTTAAATCTGATTATTATTTAATTTATTTTTTTTGTGCTCAAAATATTTTCTTCCAATTATTTTATGTTTTTTACCCAATTTTATTGTGTTGTTTGTATTTTTATTTTCTAAACTAATGAATATTAGAGAGAAATGGTTTTTGCAATTCGTCTAAATAATAGATTAAATAATACTTTTGATATTTGAAATGATTGTTAAGGAAAGAGATGTAAATAAAAAATTCATTTTTCGAAAAAAAATATTTAATCTTTTTTCTCTATTCTTGTGTTTATACATAAAAAGCAATTTTAGTTATTGACAAAATTATATTATATTCGAGTTTTCTTTTATTATTATATATTTTTATTAAATATAAGTTAAGATCAATTTTCAAAAATGATTAAATGAAAGGTCACTAACATTGATATGTGAAGCCATTAGAGTTAGCGCTCTATTCGCTCATACATTCAAAAAGGATACAAAACCGATGTCTTCTTTTGGACTAGAGATGCAAACCCTGACCCGCAGTAGTAGTGTTTGTGTTAAATAAGATCGAAAAACCCAGAGTTGGATAGATTCACAACTGAATTGTTTAATTAAATTGAGTCAATATTTAATTTAGCGATACATTTGTCGTTTGCCAACCCATTCCTCCTACTCCTCCTCCGCCGGTAATTGAATTCCCGCGGGATATGTGATATAGTTTTTTAGTTATTTTTGATCAAAGTTTTAGATAAATTAAATTTTTGTTTTACTCAACATTTGAAATGATTCACAAAAATCAATGGAATATTTTCATTATTAATGCATTCATTCATTCAGTTATTCACTTCAAATGATTTCAATTTGTTTTTTATTTATTTTTATTTCTTTCTTTCTGTTCAGTCAATTGAAAAAATTATTTTTAGATTAATTTTTGAAAATATCTCTGTTTTAGAAAATGCATTTAATTAATCAAAGATTTGAATCGATTTATATTTATTTATTTTACTAAATATTTGTTTTGTTTTATCATTAATTTTTATAAATTTTAATTAGTTTTTAAAGATTTTCTATAATTTATTGTTATTTTTCATTAAATTTATTGATTAATTATAATATTTATAGTTTTGAATTTAATATATTAAACCCAATTGTTTAGTATAGTGTAAAATAATTTCCTTTAATTTCAGAATTTTTTACTATTATTTGATTAATCAAAATCATTCAGTCATTTGATTCTCAATATCTCTAACTATTGTATTATTTTTTTAATTAAAAGCCATTTTCTTAAACTGATTTATTAGAAAAATATCTTTTAAACTAATTAAAGGACATTTTATTTAAACTCCAATGTCTTTTGACAATAGTTTTTAAAAATCCTTTTAGAAACGACACAAAAGCGCTTAACCTTTAAATCGATTTTATATATAAATCTATTTTCGTCTCTCATTTGGTTTAAAAATAAAGAAATTCTTGTCTTTAGTATTACTATTATTAAAGGAATTTTATTATTCAAAAGAATATTAATTTCTTTGATATTATTATTTTTTACGACAAAAGCAAATTAATTTATTCTAATTATTATTAAATTATGTCTAAAAAACAGTGAAAAGTATTTTTTTCTTCATCTTATTTGTTGTCTTCTTTGATGTCTTATGTGAAGAAAGAAGAAGAAAATATGATTTTTATTGTCATTTTTTAAACGCTTTTTAATGTTTAATAGTTTTGCAACAATTATTGGCGTTTGGAGTCATAGAGTAGTTGTAAGAGAGATATAGGAAAGTAAGCGAAACCTTTAAACGTCTGTTTTATAGGAGTTTTCCCTCAGGAAAGGACTCGTTTCGTCGATCGTTAACATTCTTGCGCTACGAAACAAAAAACAGCAAAAAAAGGAAATTAATTAATGCCTAACTTAAAGATTATTTAAAACAAGAATTTTTTCAGTTTAAGAATGGAGTGCTTTCTCTCCCAATTATTTTTTATTTAAATTATTTTTTATATTTTATTTTTTATTCTGTAATTTAGGTTTTAATCCATATCTAAATAGATTTTATACTCTTTTTCTTCTTCTTATTGCTATTTATTTATTTTTTGTTTTTCAATTCGATTAAATAAATATTTGATATATTTATTCCTATCATTGATATTGACATTCATTCAGATAATTGGGATTTTTTTATGTAATTTTTTTTAATTCGTCTTTTTTATTGACGTTTATTACTATCGGTGTATTTCATATAAATTAATTTTAATTGCGGTTTTCAATAGTAGTTTCTCTATTAAGTTTAGTTGTATTGAATGGACAATTCATTTCTGTGTTTAATCTGAATTTAATATCAAATTCTCAAACGTAATGACGAATTGCGTGTCGTTTAAAGATTTTTCATTATTAACGATATATCGTTTGGATCGTTAAGACAAAAGAGTAATATTGAGGCAAAAAGAGTGAGACATTTAATGGATTTATATTTGCTTCACTTCATTCACTACCAAATATATAATATATAACTCAATAATTTCGAAAATCAATAATAAATACAATGGACTGTCGAGCACTCTATTGTTGGTCTTCTCCCTCTCCCCTCTATTTTCTCCTTATGTTTGGTGTGGACTGACTCGCAATTTGTTATCAAAATTTTTATTTAATTTTCACAACAATCCAATCCAATGGTTGGGTTCTCTCATCTCTCTCTCCGTCTCATCTGTTATGTCTGTTTCAAAGATTTAGGAAAACATTATTTTTGAGTTTTAAAATCGGAAACAACTTTTTAGAATTTTAGTTTTGGTTTAAGATTTCTATTTAAAAGTTGAAATATATTTTATTTGACTTGACTTTAATCATACGATTATATAATTATAATTATTTTGGATATAATTTGGTTTTTTATTTATAGATTTATTTATATTCTATTTATTTCTCTCTATTTTCTGGGAAAACAAGTTCTTTATTTCTGAAACTCATTTGTATTTGCGATTTGAGATTGTTTTTTGATAATTTTGAACTTATTATAAGTTTATTTTTATTTTGTCTTATTTTTTATAAATATATTTCGGAATTTAGTTTAATTTAATTTATAAAATAATTATCCATTAAATCATTTTGTTATCGATTGAAATATATTTTTAAAATAATTGATTTGAATGAATGATCAATGGCTGAGATCTGAGAAATATTTTTTAAGAAATTCTTTCGTTTAATAAATATTTAAAAAACTTATTACAAATTTTTGCGAATAGAGTTTCAATGTTTGTCTAACGACAGACAAATAACTAAACTATAGTATAGGCCGTCGATCCGTAAATTGATTTTTTCCATTCCATATATAATTAGCAATAACTGAATCTAACGATATATTTAAGTAATAAAACTAAGGCTTCAATTAGTTGTACTTTTATTTCTCTTTCATTTCTATTTTGATTATATTTGATTTAAACTATACTCAGAAAGCAATGGAATCTCTTATTTACTGAATGTCTGTCAAACATAAGAAAAAAAGTGAATGTTTTTTATGTATTGAACACTAAAACTTTGATTTTTTATTCATAAATTTATGATTAAAGGTTAGCCAAAGAAAAAAATCCATTGATCTCAATCTCAGTTGTTATCAGTTTTTAATCATTAATTTTAATCCCTCTCGGAATTGGAGAAAAAATATATAATATTTTCTCCTAAAATAAGAAGAAAATACTCGTTTCTCTCTATACAAACCCTATATATAGAAACGTATTCATTAAGTTTAGTCGAGTTTTTTACTCTCTTTTTCTTTCTCCAAGAGATGTTGTATTTCGATAAGAATATGTAATCAATTTTTGATATATAACTCTTAAATTTTTCTTATTTAACTATATTTTTTACTCCAAAGAGAAAAAGTGATTGGATTTTATTCAAAAATTATTATTTTTCTTATTTTTTGATTATATTTCTTAATGAATGATTAGATGACTTTAAAACTTACAGATTATAGACTAATTCAATCATATTTTCTAATCATTTTTTTAGTGAAAAAATTCTCATTTTTCTGAATTAATGATTAAAACTTAATTAACTTTTTTTTTATTGAGAGTTTAGGGGAAAAGTATTTATAATTGAAGTGTAAAATAGATTTATTTCTCTTAAAATTAATTCTTAATGAATATGAGTTTTTTTTCCTAATTATTACTATTTTTTTCTCATTTATTTATATTTCAATCCATTAGTAATTTTTATTTAACTTTATTTCAATTTGAGTCCTGGAATTGATTTTTTTCTGTTTAGAAAGAAATAGCAATAAAAGCAATAAAAATGTGAATATTTTTTGGGGAAAACAGAATTCCATTAGAAATGAAATGAAATGAGCGCTAAATCGAACAAATAGTGAGCGAATAAAAAATGAAAACTGCATTTGACAGAAGTCTACATCACTTTTGGATCAATTAGTTATGAAATTGTTTGCGCAAAAGATGGCGCAGATATGTATTGTGCGCCCGATATTGTATAATAGGCTTAGAATATAAATGATTTTTGGGATATATATATAGCGAATTGAGAGCTCTTTTCTATGAAAATCGATATAAATTTTTGTCAAACTTTTAATTTTGTTTCAATAGATCGGAGATTTCGGTAAAGAATGTGCCGGAAAATGGAATACTATGGCAGAGGAGGATAAGAAGCCCTTTCTAGAAACGGCTCAAAGAGATCGGGACCGATATAAGAGAGAAATGGCTATTTTCAAACCGGCCAGAGATGCAAATAAGCCGAAACGTCCCGGAACTGCATTCATGCTATTTATGGGTGATTTTAGGAAAGAAATGGCCGGAAAAGAACCGGAAGGCGGAGTGGCAGCACTCGCCAAACTGGGAGGTGAGAGGTGGAGGAATATGACCGAAGAGGATAAGAGACCGTATGTCGGGAAACAGAACGAAGAGAAGATCAAATACGAGGCCAATATGGAAGACTACCGCAGAAAAGTATGACTCGTATGAACACAAACCATATTCACTATTACTCTGTCTGTATATCACTATCTCTTGTCTAAATCACTCTCTCAATCCTCTACTCTACTGTTCTCTCACTCTATTATATAATTTCTTTAATAATTAAAACTTTAATTAAAATTAAATAAAAGTTTGTCTCAAATCTAATGACGAAAATCTATTACTTGTTTTCTATCACTGCTTTCTGCAAAAGAAGGCACAACAGCCTAAGGGGAAGGTAGACATCATTTTTCTTATACATTATATACTCTTATTTAATATTCTCTTCTAATTCGGTTATATTTTCTCTCTTTCACTCTTAAAAACGCATTTATTTTAGTATTTGTGTGTTTTTGAGTTTGAATTCAAAATAAAGTTTTATTTAATTTTCTGATTAGAATTGACTTAAACTTAACTATCGATTGATAGTATCGTATAATCCTATCTATTGATTAAATGCTGTTCTAATGTGTGCCAATAGGGAGCGCCTCAAGTAATGGGTGGTCCGTCACCAAAACAGGCCCGACTCTCAACCGAGGGCTCCGACAATGAGGACTCGGACTCTAACTCATTACAGACAGGCAATGACGGGATGTCTGGGCGCCAGCAGACAGCACAACACCATCAGACCTCAAACATGATCACCAAACAGAACCAATCGACGCCTTCACCCGCTTCTTCATCGCCGCCGACACAGTTGTCAATGACTCCGAGTCCGAACTCAGCACAGCAGCAGCAGCAGCAACAACAACAACAACAAAGTATAGCAAATACGAACAACACTATGACATCATTGCCCTCATTGTCTACACCAATGTCTTTATCTCATGCTCTTTCAGCCACACACGCGGCGGGTCTGATGACCGGCTATAACCAGCACTCATTCACCGCTAACTTCGCTCATCCTTCGGCCACCGGTGCCACTAATTACAATCAGGCACACGCCCACACTGGCAATATGGCCCCCAACACAACCTCATATCTACCCACTGGTGCCGCCGGCGCTTACTCTCAACTTCAAGGACCGTATCAGTGGAATTGAGATGAGAAGACTGTGTAAACTCTGACTTCTCATTGCAAGTGGACTGAACTCTAAGCTATTATTATTATTTTGCGAATAATATTATTATTAATTGAATATTTTCTCCAAACGATTATAAAAAAGACTTTTTGTTGTTGTGTTCTATGATATCAAGTCATTTGTGACGACAATAACACATCCAAAAGCCATGATTTGGTTCGGATTATTAACATATATTAATGCGCCGTTTTTATACCGGGGCCGAGAGATTAAGACTATAGCAAATACACACAAAACAAACGCCAGTTTTTTTATCTCTCAGTTATATCTTATTTTCTATTGATTATTATTTTTTATTATACTTTTAAAAAATACAAAAAAAAAACTTTTTTGATGCACACAAAGGATCGCAAAAAAACAAAATTACATTTTTATAAATATTATTATTATTTTGATAGAAAAGTGTGACAAAAGAGACGCAAAAACTTTTTTATTTAATTTTATTTTTATTTAAAATATTATCGATTCTATGGCTGCCATCAAATTGTTGGTTCGTTTTTATGTATTAGTATTTTTGGACAATTAATTCTCAATTACTCTCAACTCTATTTCGTTTACGTAATAAATAATATTTACGTTAAAAAAGATTTTAAAAATATAATTAAAAATTAGAAGAATCGATGGAATAATCGACGACATCTACAAAAGACAACAATTCATTGATGTATTTGATGTACACCTCCTGTGATGACGACTTAGAAGAAGAATAAGAATAAGATCATTATTGCATTCATCCATATATTTCATGTAATTCTCATCCAAACGACAGACAAAAAGTTTTTTAAAATAAACTTTATCTGAACTGACATTTTATTATTATTATAATTATTATAAAAGAAATGCTTTTTTAGACAAAATATAAGCACAAGAAAAAAGTAAAACCAATTTTCTTTTTTTTGTTGCAATTTATCTCTGAATTGATTTATGAAAATTGAATTGAATTTGAATGAACAGACAATTGATTCTAATTAACTCTTATAAGTGGTGTCGCCCTAGTCTTCAATGGTATTAAACGACATGAAACTGACATTTTTGTAATAACTGATTGATTCAGTGAATGAAGTTTTTTGAAGAAAAAAAGACGATTTGTTGTTTAAATTATAGATCACTTCTTCTATTACCAGAAAAAATGAATTATTAGCCAAATATTGTATACATTCAATATACAGCCCATTGAAGTGTTTTTATTCCTCTCCTCTCTATCTTTTCATATGACGAGACTTATCGGACATCAGATGAATCGGACGTAACGTTACATTCACTGGACATAACATCTCTAACTCTATTCTCATTCACTTCACAATACATTTTAAAATTCATTCTACAAATCAATCCTTACTTTACATAACATTTTGTATTTTATTTTTTTGTTTCGTTTTATTTTTTAATTATAATTATTATTATTTTTATGTTTTCTCTCAACAACTCATTGTAATTGATTTTTATTAATTGTATTTTAATCGTAAAACACATTTCTCTCTCACAGTAAACGTAAAACACATTTATATTATAAATATTAAGTAAAAAAAACTGAAAAAAATAATTTCTATTATATTGTAATTTAATGAAACAATCCTTTTATTTGCTGTTCTTTTGAATAATAGGTTAACTACTGAATGAAAAATGATTACTAATTTTCTTAAACCAAATTGAATTATAAAAACAAACTCTTTATAAATCATGTCCTAAAATAGTGACTGACATTCGCACAAAACTATTATTTTGTCTGTCATTTCGAGGCAACACTTGTGACAAAAACTATTCAATTTTTTCATCTAATAATTGAAAACATAATTTTGTAATAAATTCTTTGAATACTATTATAGTATAATTGAGAGATTAAACAATTTTTTTCTGTTTTTTATATATAAAAAAATTTTATAATACAATTAATTAATCGCAGGGTATTTGTTAGTAGAATAATGTCTTTATTTTTTCATTCATTTTTATTAATAGTTCTGAACTTTTATTTTTATGCTTATTCTCAAAAAGAATTCTTGCTTTTTATTAATTTGAATAACTCATCCATTTCTCAATTACTCGATTCATATAACATCTCTATTATTATTATTATTATTTTAATTACTTAATTGTTTCTCGAATTTAATAAAATGAAAAAAAGATTTTTAATTAAATTCGTTATTATTAATGAGATTCGACTGTAAATATAGAAACAAAGTCTTTAATTATAGAGACTTTGAAACTAATTTACCTCTAATTAGCACAAAATCAATTAGATTTATAATTCCTTTTTTTACTTAATTTATAATTAGTTTTTTGATGAAAGTATTCACTTTTGTTAGTTAAATAAATTTAATTATTCTTTCTGTGAATTCTTAAGAAAAGTTTTGTGGAAAGTGTTGCCAAAAATTGAAAACAAATACAGAATCGCTTATAAAATGCGGATTACTTTTTGTGCAAATGTTAAGAATGAAAATAACGAAATATATATTTTAAGAATAATTCTTAACAATTATTGTATGAAACGATTGAATTGCTTATCAAATACAGGATATATCCGATTATATAAAAATTTTTTATTATTTTATTTGGTTATTATATTCTCTATTTCTTTATGATTTCCTATTCTATTCATTATTTGCTCTTCAATTAGTGTTTTCTCACTCATGGCATCGGATAATAAGTTTTAATAACTTATTTGAGCCAATTTTTGCAAAGGTTTGTATTAAATCGCATATCGATTAGAAATTTTATTCTTATTAATTCATTATTATATTCAATGACATTCACCATAAATCTTGATTTTTATTGCTTCAATTGTTTGTTTTATTATTGCTTTGTTTGATTCATGTTTTAACAGGGATGTTGAGGGTCCAAAACGCCAGGCCATTCTGTTTTGGCTTTTATCCTATTTTTGGGGGTTTCTCCCTTTTTGCTCAAGGTTTAGAGATATCTGTCCATAAACGTAATGTTAACCACAAATTTTGCTAGGGGGTATTCCGGGCTGGACCCCCCCCCCCCACTCTGCAAATCACTGGTGTTTTAACAACCAGTTTATTATCAAAGTCTCGGATATTATTATTTATTATAATTCGCTATAATATAATAGCATTCGTGTGAAAGTTAATAGATCTTCAATTTTAGGTCTGAACTTATTATTCAATAGATTTTTCTGCAAATCATTTCAAGAATATTATTAATTAAATATATTTCAGAACAATTTTTTCTAATAAATTAGAGAATGTGTGCTATAATCACAAAATAGTAAGAAATCTAATATTTCACGCCAAACATAATTGAATTGATTTATCTCTCTTTTATATCACTTTCTTTTGTCAATCGATTCCAAATATAACTGAGATTTTCAAATATTGTGATTCGATATACAAAACACTTTTAAAAAAGTAAAGCAAATACAATAACGCTATTAAATTAAGATAAATGTGTTTTGGGTTTGAACGCAAAGTCTGTTTTGTGCCAGAAATCGATCCGAAATATTAAACGAAACTATTTTTCTTTTGGATGCTTTCCATTCACTTTAATATGATATTTCAGGAATTAATTTCTAATCTAATTAAAGTAAATTCTATAAAAAAATTTTAAAACTTAATATTTGTCTAAAATCTCCTAAAAGAGGTCAATGCGGGTCAACATATTTGTCTCTAAAATAAACTTAAATTGTCTTAATTTTTATTGATAAGGAATTTCAGATTAAAATGTCATTCAATTAGTGTTAATTTTATTGCACTTTAAATCCTTTAATTCACCTGAAGTTCCGAAATCATAATAAAATTATTCTATAATTAGATTTTCAATTCTGTAATACTCTTTTGAGACACCCATCGATTCAAAAACTATTGTTAATTGAATGAAGAAATTTATTTATCGTTTCGATAATCAGATTTACTTTTTTTTAGACTAATGTTTAATTTGAAGCAAAAACAAATTATATTTAAAAATAACTTCTCTGTTGTGCAGTCAATGGTTGGAAATAGAATTTTGTCCGATATTTACTAAATCCTGAATTCATGCTTAACTCATATCTCCTGTAAATACTGTATTAGAAATAATTACTTCTACTTTGTTCTCAAATGCAGAATAATTTTATTTTTAGCATTAATTTCATTAATTTACAAATCAAATAATGACATAATATATATATAATTAATTAAAGCGAACAGAGTTTTGCTTAACAGAGTTCTTATTCTCATTTAATTTCATTCAAAGTTTGCGTTCAACCGCAGGAACAAAATATCAAACACTAAAATATAAAGAGTAATGAATTTTAAAAATTAATTCAATGGTAATTTATATTTAGAGATAAAATTTTTTTAACATAATTTAATATTAAATTTGGATATTTTTCAAAAATTTATATAATAATTGCCAATAATTCTAACTATAACTGCCTTTTAAGTTATGGACTCTTTCCTGATATAAGAAGTCAAAAGAGAGCTATTTTTTTAGTATTTAACGCCAATATTCCTCTATTCCTCCCATTTTTATTGATTATTCAATGAAGAAGTGCGCACTCGAAGCCAACATTTGTTTATATCTTAATGGCTTTGCTTCGCAATCGGTTCCAACAATCGAACCACAAAAACAATGGCATTAGAAATACTGGAAATCATTAAATGATTAAAGAATTTTATTATTATTATTGAAATAAACTTCTAATTCATAACGCGTTTGAAAAACTAATTCAAGAATTATTTGCGTTTTCTTTATGTCTAATAATTATTTGCCGAAATAAATCCAATGTTAAGAACTGTAAGGACTGACTAACGATCTAATGATGGAAAAGAACAACCAATTCCTCATTCCATCACAAAATGATGAATCCATTGCAAGAACTTCATTAACCTCTGATTCTCCTCAACCAAAGTTCGACTCACTTCTGGATAAATTGAGAAAAGGAATGGTAAGAGAATTGAATGTTTGAGACAATCAAATTTCATTTTCCATACAATTTATGTCTAATAAGTAATAAATATATAATAAATAAAAGCAATTCTTAATAGAAAACGAATTCCTTCTTAATCTCAATATTGAAAGAAATATTTTCTAATGTAATCATGACTTCAATAGTTTATTAAATATTGCATTCAATTAATCAATATATAAGACTTGTAATCAATCAATCATTTTCTCTATCAATGAATACGTTTTTTAAATATATTGTCAATTACTTATAGGTATTTCTATTTTGCACTAATACTTCTTGAGCTGACATTAATTTTTGGCCAAATTATTATTTTGCATATATTTAATAAGAGATTTTGATATAGAAATCGTTAAATCATTATAAATCATATTATTATAGAATAGTGTCTATCATTAGGAGAGAAGTGAACCGACGTTTCTAAACAACAGAAAAGATTTTACGAGTAATTTGTTTTGACAGAGAAATTCATTTAAAGTAATTAATCCATTAATTAGTAAAAGTGACATATAGTTAATGTACTCTTCAATAGAGGAAAGTATTTGCAAACACTTGACTATTGAAGTGCTCTCGAACTCAATCCAAATATTCGGACAAAAGAGTAGTGAGAAATACAATTATTTATTTGTGAAAAATCAAAAATTCAGAGCTTTTCATATTTATTATATGACTATATGAACCTTAAGTGTCTATAATTTAAATTTTAAAGCATAGCAACCGATTCACAGATAGTATAGCAATAAGTTTTGAATAATTATATTTAAGGCTATCATTCAATTTAGGGATGCATTGCATTCGGTTTACATTCAAGTGATTTTATTATAGGAATACTTTACAACACATTCTCATCTGATATTCTAATTGAAGGCATGCATACCTCCCTGTTCTTCGAAAAGAGTCAACAATTTTACACATTATCCCACTCTTTCTTCTTTACCTCTCCGTTCGCATGACTTGAATTGAAATCCGGATTTGAAATCAAATTCTTGAGTTTCCTTTAAATAATTATATATCAATAATCGTGTTTTAGCTGTCGATTATTAAAAAAGAATAAAAATAACGAAATTTTATTTTTATGAACTCTTTTTTAAATATCAGAATAGAGTGCATATAAAACACAAGGAATTAAACAGAAAATTATTTTAATTGAGAAATTGATTTTCTAATTAATAAACTTTAACTGAAACAAAACTACTGTAATAACAGCATTACTAATGACAGTAAATCTAATAAAAATTTAATTTAAAAACTTAAAGGAATTATATTTTATTTCTTATCACTATTTGTGCTCAAAAACAGTGTTATTTTTCATTAAAAATTTGCTATAAATTTGTTTATAATTTTTTCTTTTCTTTAAATAAGAAATCTATTAATCATTAGTTGTTTCTTATAAACAGAAAGCTATAGAAAGAAAAGAGAAATAAGAATTTATTTCTTTGAACTCAAATAAAATATAATTTGTGATGCATTTTGTGAAGCAATTAATTAATTTCATGTAAAGCTCATAAATTATAAAATTGTTTTCTTATTTAAAAAACTTTTTTATAAAAACATTCGTTTTTCCGAATATAATATAT
>JAQFXN010000148.1:0-28323 GCA_034693365.1 Liacarus xylariae | reverse complement strand
CACAAATAACAGTACGCACATGTGCTCCAAAAGATTGCGTCAGGTGTTTAATCAGGGTGGTTACAGTATACAGTGTTCATTATCCAGAAATTAAAGAAACTATTAATTACAGAATGCAAATAGAAAATCCAGAAGTATAAAGTTTAAATACAATTACTTGAATCGGCAATACTAACTGGCAATAAACGGTGGAAAAAATTGCTTATATTTATTATAAAACCCATTATAATTAATTTTGATGCAAAAACACGAAAATAAACCGATTTTTGATTAATTAGAAAAACACCGAAACTACAATTAACAAGTTTGAATTATTCTAGATGTTGAAAGATTTTCAATGTTCCTGATTTTACACTAACAAATATTTTCATTAAAGTTAGCTAGTTTAACTTAAATTTTATTAACTAACTCAAACTTATTCTTTATAATTTAAAAGCTCAAACTTAGTTATTTTGGAAAAGAAAAATTTTGATATATTGACATGATACTCTATACCAAATTCATACGAGTTTGTTCTGAATCTTATTTCGTAACAAATCACTATAATTCAAATAAAAATTCATAATTTAATTTCCAAATTTATATTTAATTGATTTTTGGAATATTGAATGAAATTTTATTCAAACAAATGAATTATATGAATAAATGTGTCGAAAATAGAAGTGAATATAAATTATTGCTTTCATTTTGAATACAAGTGCTAACAGAAGCGTAAAAATGAAGTTTGTCGAGCCATGAATGCTATGAATGACATCAATGGATTGAATGGTATGAATGCCATCAATTGCAAAGTTAACTTCAATCTATTCAAACACAAACTATAGCTCAGAATTTGAAGTTTGTCTTTATATTTACAGTAGAGTAATGTTATTTTAAATTCATCCCTCAAGAGATCCTATATATGCACTGACATCAGCACGAAATCCCTTTTTTGCGTTTTGTTCATCCATAGCAAAGACAATTATAGTTTTTGTGAAACTGCTTTTTCTCATCCCTTGTACTGATCGCGTCCCCCAAACCGGAATCATAGACATAGTCAAAGTCAGAAGAAGAGGGAGAGAGCGAGAGAGAGAGAACGTTTGTCTTCAATTGATTCAAATGTTGCCGATTTGTCCAGTGATGTAGTGATGTATTCAATCTATTTTGATAATAATTGGCAAATATTCTACAGATATACTGCTCGGGGACTCTTTTCTCGTCAAAAAATTGATTTTGATGTTCACTACGAAAAGTATAGGAAAAAACGAAAATACGTTTACGTTTAATAGGTTTCGCTTTTTTTCAAAATAGAGAATTTTTCTCAAGAATAGTATTAGTTTTCATCACGCAATCCAATGCAACGCAATCTCTGAGGGCATTAATTATGATTATATTATATTTGCCAATTCCTCCGGTGCTCTGACAAACAACTTCTGTAAACAAATTCAATTCGAGAAAAGCCAATAATAATGAATACTTTGTTCGATAATATCTGGAGAAACATAACATTTAATTTAATACAAACTCTATGTGTGCTGTTGTGCACAGAGAGTAAAGACAAGCGAAAGAAGAAATATATTCAGAAAGAGATGGAAAGGCAATCATATAAAAGCTCTGTTGGTTTGTATGGGAGCAGTCATTTGTGAAATTAGTAATTTCTTTTCGTTTCGTTTTTTAAAGAAAAAAGAAATCTTCGGCTAAAAAGTCGAGAAAAAAATGAGAACACAATGAAATCGCACCAAATTTTTTTGATTCACTTTTTTCTGCTAAGCGTCCGTGACTTCAGTCGATCAAAATTTATTAAAACGTGAATAATATAGAGTATAATAATATAAAAGTTATGATAGAAATAGTAGAAAAGAAAAAGTGAAGAAAAATTTGTTACAAAAAGTGTTTCGAAAATTAAATTATGGATAGAGAATGGGTAGCAATGATTCTATACAGTAGTCTCAGCACATGTATAGTAATAATAGTGTTTAGGAAGTGATGGGTGATTACAATTGTATGATAATAAATGGGAATCGAAAACATTTTTGATATAATTTTTTCTATTCTTTTCTTTATATATAATGTACTCTACAGTCTATGGAATGTAGAGTTGAATACATTGTATTATAATAGATGTTATTTAACTGAAATACGAGAAAATTGACTCTTTTTCGGGGATGCGTTTCGTTTGACTGCGTTCTTGAATTACAGGTGTAATTCGCGAGAAAATTTCACTATGAGATCAACAAAATATAATAATAAATAAAATAAGAAAAGACAAAATTATTTTTTTCTTATTCATTGAGTTTAAATATATTTTACATCTCTTTTAATCGCTGTTTTGGTCTTTTAATTGAATTTTGTTTTATTATAACATAATTAATATCATTTGTTTTCAATGTCAAAAGTCTTATCAACAAATTTTGATTTAAGAAAGCATAAATAAAATTTGAAGACTTTTAGATAAATCATTTTAAAGAGAATTTCTAAAACTTTCAATTGTCTTCTCAGGAATTATATAAAAATCCTTCAATTGATTGCTTTACATCTCTAATAGTTATTGATTTTATATAACTTATTATTACCGGTATTTTGATTAAACGATTGTGTGCATTGGAAAACACTCTAAACAGGAACAGGTGTGGAGTCATTAATTCTGAAAATTACATTTAAGTCAGACACCACTGCAATTACAAACTCTACACCCTATTAGAGGATAGGAACCATAGGTATAAAACAGTGACTTAAATAAAGGTCTCAAATCCAGTACTTTGAGGACCCCGTGCTGTGCGACTGTATTATCACTCACTAATAGCCTGTAAAAACACTTAAATAGTTTATTCGCGAAAAAATTGCTTTCGTATTAAATCGATATTAGGGCTAATTTTTAATAGTCTAATAGCCGTTTTGAAAAATGCTTTAAGCTTTTGAGAGGGGCTTTGAAATGAGGTTTATTTAGTCATTAGAACACTTATGTAAGCCTCTGTGCCAATTGGCATAATATAAAACATTATGACATCCAAACCTTCAATTGTCATACTTTTATTGCTTCAGACAAAACAGTGCTTTTGCTGAATAACGCTTTCGCTTTTCTCCGTCTAATTGTAGGCTTTTATTAGTCAAAATTGGTCTCTTTCTAAAAGTCTTCTAAACTCTGTGCAAACTTTTTAAAGCGATAGAGAATAGTATCGGTTGAATATCTTTTGTGTTAGTGTTCATTTGCCAGCTGTCGCTCCGACACTCAAATGTATAGTTCAGTACAGAGACATAGACATAGACTTTGGTTATGTATGATTGTTTGGGCCGTTTGGGCACAAAAACTTTGCAAACACTTTACTGTTTAGTGTTAAATGCAGTAGTAATCGATGCTCACGCCCGACCGATCCTGTGGTTTAAAGGGGAGGAAAACTATTTTTAAGAAGTGATCAATTAAGTCAACTTTGAAAAGTCGATTAGAGTTCGACAAAAAGTGAATTATTGCCAAAACACAAGAGTTTTTATTTTTGGTGATTCATTCGATACTATTATACCGTAAGAGCGAAACAAAATTGGCGGTCGTTTTCAATACAATCAGTTTTGAAAACTTTAGTTCTGGTGAAGTGAAAACTTCAGAAAAGCAATCATATTTTCTCATTTTATTCAGCCCTTTGTTATCTCAAAATTGTTTAATCAAAGAATTAAATATTTATTCTTTTACTTAAAGAGAAGGCAATAAAATAATTTGTTTATATATTATATAATTTAATTCTATTATGAATTCTATGAAAACTAGTAATAAGTAGTTTTGATAATAATCGATGTTTTTTATGAGTAGAGCTAAACAGAAAAAATTGCCATAAAATTTAATTAATTTAATACTTAATAAATCATTTCTTTAGTTTAATAACTTTTTATTCATAATTTAATGCTTTGTTCACACAATTTATTTGAGACTTAATTTTAGATAAGATTGAAATTCTTTATTTCAAATTAAATGAAAAAAAACATTTAAGATTACAAAATGATTATAACACCAGTGAAAAAGACTATTAATTTTTTTGCTGTCTCTCTATTACAACTTCTTACACACACTATAGTGACTATACCATAGATTTAATTGAATTTTCAAATATTGACAAACTTTTTAGACCAGAAATATTTTTATACATTTAATAATAAAATGTTAAAATGAAAGTTTGAATTAAAGTTAATTTTTTGATTCAATGATTTTTAGTGAATATTAAACTTTAGAGAGGAAAAAAACTTTATTTAAATTTATTATGATTTAAAATTAATGGAAAAATGTTATATAAGTTACACATAATTTCTATTTTATATCTGACATACATTTAAATCGTGAATCAGAAATATTATTCTTTATTGTGACAACAATTCATCAGTAGTTGTGTGAAGTCAACAGTTGTGTTGTTGTATTAATAAAAATAAAATAAAAAACATAATTACTATTTAGTTGTTTTCCCACTAAATAAATGGATAACTTATATAATAATAGATAACTTAATATAACTGATTGTATATCGATTGCTAGTTTTCAGAAAATTAGAAAAAACGGGAAATATTTTTCGTTTGAAAAAAATTTGTTCAACAAATCTTATAATAATTTATTTGAAAAGAATATTTGTTCTGAGATATAATTTTAAAACATATATTATATTTGACGTGAAATTATTATTCCTAAAGAACATGATATGCCAATCATCATAACTATTGTTATCTCTTTTATAAAATACAAGATTAAAATTAGTTAACAAGTATTTAGTTATTATACAGAATGAGGTCAATACACAAACTGTTTTAAAAATTCTCATTTCATGCAAAATAATTCTTTTATAAAATATCATAATTTTAAATATGATATTTGATATACGAATTCAAATTAACACATTTTACAATTCAAAAGAAATTTTTATAGATTATTATGCTTTCGAAGTTTTCGCACAGTTCTAAGGAATTCAATTAATATTAACAAAAGAGATGAGAAAATAAAAATTTAATCATAAGAAAATTGTTAAGAATCAAAATAATTTTTAAGAATATAATCAAAAATAATTACAGACAAAACGATTTTTTAATGGGGCTATAGTTTGGCGAAAAATAATAGCTAAACAATGATTTTAAAGTTATTGAGAAGTAATGTTAATGTAATGTCGATCGCGTGAAACAATAAGAGTTTGGAGTTTTGTTGTAAAATCAAAAGAAAGAGACTTGAATTGCATGCCTTAAATAGTCATTTATGTGTTCTTATACTTTGTTTTTTGTCCAATTTGTTGTACAATTCATTGGTACAGCAAATACCGCAATGGATGGCAACAAATGGCAGTTGATTTAGGATTGCATGTGAGAGTGACTGCCAGTGTATTACTTGCATGGATTTGATTGTTGCGTGTAATGCTGTAAATAGTATAGTAAATAGTAATTTATTGTTGTCGATCATAGTTGGTGTCAGATGCGTGTGAACGGCAACAAAATTATTTCATATTATTGTAATAGAGCCAAAATATCTGGTGCCTATACGACTGTGCCATATAATAAGCCGCTTATAGCCAAAGAGAATAGAAGCCAAAAGAGCCCAAACAGATCCACAATTGTGTTATGATTGAAGGCTTTTTCTATCTATCATGAACTCTATGTACGATAGTGTGATAGTTCTCAGTCTTCATTCCCTTTTTTCTAAAGAGTCTACAAATCAAAAGATAGAATTGAAAAATATTGTGCTCCTTGTGTTCCAGCAAACTTCAAAGGGAAAGGGTGTTTCAATAGAGGCTAATAATGAGAATAATAAGTCTTAAGACTCTTAGCAATTATTAGTTTAGCTCTTCTTAAAGCTCTTTTGAAAAGTTCAAATAATAATTCATCATTTTAATTGCTCCTTAATATAAGCCAATGTTGTCAATTACAACACTACATTGCATTACAAGCACAAGACATGTTGCCATCAGACAACACATCACACATTCGGAGACCGTTTCCCACTTTATACAGTCATACCACTGTTGCTCTTCTGTTTAGACCTTTTTAGGGCTTGACCTTCGCTATAGAGCATTGGAGAGATTCTATACGCGACTATAAAACTAATCTAAATACCAGAGCAATACATACAAAAAATAAACTTTGAATCAAATAGAGTGGTGGCGACCGGCGACTGGAGGCTAAGAGAGAGCTACGAGACCTAAGAGGTGCCCAAATGAAAACGAAAAGAGAGGGCTTTAATAAACTGTCACTATTTGATCCCAATTGGCGCCGATGTTTGCGTGAGTCTTACTATTATAATTGTAGCCAACAGTTTATAATTTAAACCGTGAATAGATATTTCCAGTGCCACTGTCTGTCTGCCATTCCCGGCAAAGGCAACAATTTTCTTCTTCTGTGTCCGATCGACAAAAAGTCAATTTTACAGTCTATAACACAAATAATAGTCAAAACTGTTATTATTGAAACACATTGTCTAAAACTCGTAATTCTTATTATACAGACATTTGCAGTAATTTCTTAAACGATAAAAAATAAATCTTTCTAACGGTTGGGGGAAATCATGTGAGTGTGAAAATGTTTGCCTTAAGACAATCATTATTATGGTAATTGAGTATATCTCACATCAATTGTCTTATTCTTAAGAGATGCTTAAATACATTAATACAATACTCGTTAAGTTAGGTTTGAATCTATTTTTCATTACTTTCCACTCACTATTGAGAAAAACGATATTATACTGTATTAGCAAAGATTGCAATGAATTATGTGTTGTCTGTATGTCTCTCTCACTTTCATAATTCTCCCTCTCTCTCTCTCCCTCTCTCTCTCTCTCTCTCTCCCTCTCTCTCTCTCCCCGCTCCCTCACTGCCTCCCATCTCACTCCTCCTCCCTGTGCTTCACTAATCGTTGTGCTAACTTGCGTTTCGCTAAATGCTTTTCTGCTTCAGGCGAAGGAAATTGTTGCTCGACTTTTAGATTAGATATATCTTTATTTGTTAATTATGTGATTTGCATCGCCCATCGCTTTTATTTTTTCTCTTCATATAAACTATATGCCAGTGCACTGACAGGTGGGAAAGATGTGAAAAACTTTTCAACAGATTATATACTTATGTGTTGTAATAGTATTTGTGACTAACATTAGACACAAAACTTATTTTTCTTTATTATAATTAAATTTTCGACTCATAAAGAATTTTAGAGATATTTAATTGTCTGTGTTTTATTCGTTTTATGGAAACTATTTTAGAAATTGGTTTTAATTATTTTAAACGAAACGCTTTCAAAATACTTAATTACTTAAAGCAATTAAAAAGTAATTATTTAAAGAAGTTTCAAATTACAAATTAGAATCAGTGAAATATTTTGTTAAAAAACTTTTATTGCATTATAAATAACTTCTAAAAAACTAGATTTGACTTTAAAAATCAATTGTCTTTAAACAAAATACTTTGTATGAGTGGTCGATAGCACGGAATAAGTTGTTAAAGACATCAGAATATTGTTTCATTAGATAATCATTATTAGAGTATTATTCAACGAATCTTTCAAATGATTACTGTTCTTATAGTTATTTAAAAACTTGTTGACTGGTCTGAGGCTTATTCTCTCAATTCGTTTAGTGCTATCTTTTTATGTTCGCAGAAGTAATGAATATCTATGAAAGACGGAAATTAAGTAGTTTTCAGTGCTGTTGTGCACAGCGTTGGCGTGGGATTTGAAAAACAAAGCAAAATTAGTCATGCAATGCAAAGAAAACGTTCACAGGAACGGAACCTTATTCGGCATAATTGGCCAAACCATCAGATCCCAGCGAATCCCAATGACAAGACATGCAACTGAGCAAAACAATACAACTGCCTGTGATATGGCATTCAGTTGATAAGCACTGTATCTTAATTGCTAATCAACTGACCCTAAATACTCAGACAATCTGTTTGTATTCAAACACTATTATCGCAAATAAATGTTATTTCCTGTTTAGGCTGTAATTTCTCTAAATTTGATGTTTTTTTGTGGACATCTCCTGTACTTCTGTCACAAACAGTCTGGTTTCAGAAGTTTGTTGCCTCTCATTTAAAAGTCTTTTTTATGATAAACACAATTTTGATGAGTAGTGCTTAAAATATTTCATCAACGGATCTATTTTCAGAAATCAAATTATCAAATGTCATAATAGTATAAAATATATAATAATATGGTATTTTCTAAGTCTCTCTCCTCTGGATGTGTGTGAAACTCATATAAGTTATATATGATATTTTGATGACAAACTCCAACTAATATTCTATATTCTCACGTGAAATAAAAATAAATATATCTCAATAATATTCCCAATAATTAGAATTCTTATTTTTCACACTTTTAGTGCGCGAATAATAAAAATTGTTGTCAATAAAGAAACACTACATGAAATGCATTTGCAAATTACGCCAAAAACAGACATCAGCCCAAGTAGTGATGCATCTAAGAGTTGGCTTAACTTTTTTCTTTGTAAACTTAACTTAATATAAAAAATTCTCACACTTTGGACATTGACTTACATAGAAAAAAAGAGAGAAATTGCTTATAATTTTTTCAAAACTTTGTTAGTCTTCACGCTTGAATCAAATCAAATGAATTTTATGATTCTTTTCGTCTGAAAAATTACATTTTTTTCAAAGTTTAAATTATATATATATATATAGTCAACTAAAATAATGTAAAAATTAAACCAAAAAAAAATTAGTTTCGATGAGAATTATGTCATTTAATTCTTCTTTAAATAAATTGTTTCAATTATTTTGTTGTTTGTATTTTATTTTGTTTTGCTATAAATCACTTTAAAATTAATTACTTGAGTATAATATTAATTGAGGTTAACGAGTCTAATAAAGTAATTATTCGAAACACTTTTAAATTTTGTTTTATAAAAAAACTTAACTAAAACTTTTCATTTAATTGGAAAGCAAACAGGTTTTTCTGAAATGGATATAAAAAAGACAATTTTCTTCTCGTTTACATTTATGAATGAATTGCATTGAAGTTCACTTATAGATCCATCAGTTTTGTTACCATTTTTTTTGTGCTCAACTATTTCTGATTGCTTTACCATTGCCTGAATGGGAGCCTAACGTTTAGAGGACTAGAAGTCTGGAGCGTTTGTTGAATACCGCTTTGCAATACGTATTTGAATGCCCGACCCATCAGTTTAAAAAGTGACTTATCTTAAAGGACAAAACCATTATTTTAGTGATGGCTTCCAGCGATATATTGTGGCGAAAAAGAGCAAAATCTGTGCAAAAGCGTGCTCTTAGTCGGGACACAAAACCTACAATCAAATCACTTTCCCATCGTTTCCCACGATTTCAATATGAGTGGACCACTACCTAATAGTTAGCTATTCCTTTAAATTATCACCTTTTGCGACCAAAGGCCAGACCAATACTATAATAGTTGGAGAGATAGTGTAAGTGTAAATCATTACAGCACACACTCCGATATGTATAAAGTGTTCAGAAGAGGAGTACATTTACCGGTGAACTCTCGCAGTGCACGAAATCCAATTTTGATCTGATGTCAAATAAACGTATCATTTGGGCAGTAATATAGCGCTACTGTAATTGAGTCTCATCTTTGAGATTTGTCACCGAAAAACATTTCTTAAGATTTGAGAAACACTTTTTCTATAGACATATCTGTTGACTGAATGCATGACTGCAACCGCCGCTCAGAAATTATTATTTTTGAAAAATTGCCTCTAAGTCTGCTCTCTCTCTCTCTCTCTCTCTCTCTCTCTCTCTCTCTCCCTCCTCCCTCTCCACTCAAACACTCTCTTCACTACTCTTAGCTATGAAGAGCACAAAATATGAAATTATCCGCAAATTTTTTTTCAATAATAAAAAATATAATTTGTTGCGACTCTTCCGAAAATTATTTGACTATTGTATGAATGGATGGGGAAGATAGAGTAGAAAGAGGGCAGAGAGGAGTTAGAGGTCAACGTTTTGAGCTAAAGCGCTACTGTTTTTAAGAGCACATCAGAAGCATATCATCAAATGATTGTTATTAGATATTTATAGAAAAACAATTTTACTCTTCTCTTCTCTAAACTCATTGATAGGACGACTACTAATTTGAGTTTCATTTCATTATTTCTTTTATTTTTCTCTTCATTATTGATTGAGCATTCAGTGGTGGGAAAGGGTCATTGGTTTACGCCCATAAACAACCACCAAATTTGATTAATTCTTTCCCGAATCTCTTTTTGTGTAGTCTTTACTCTTTTGTTCATTTAAGAAATGCTTTTTTCAATTTCTAATTATTTATGGTATAACTCGAGGACCGTTTCTATGCCCTCCCATTCTCTCTCTCTCTCTCTCTCTCTCTCTCTCTCTCTCTCTCTCTCTCTCTCTCTCTCCCACTCTCTTTCTGACTCTGAATGAATCTTAAGGTACAGTAATTTCAAATTAAATTGCTTTTCATCGTTTCATTGATTGGTTTGAATTATTATTTTTCAAAGTTATTAAATTTTCATTATATTAAACCTTTTTTTTCTTAATATAAATTAGAAGTGCTTTAGAAAAATAATTCTTAAAAACATTTTTCTCTCTTTCTTTCAATTATTGAATTTAATCAATAATTTAGGATAAAATTTATTTTATATATTCTGAATATGAAATTATTTTTGGGTCAAAGTTTTTGATTAATAGCTTAAGAATTGAAATACTGTAATTTCTTATTTGATTTTTTATTTCTAATATTTTATTCCCTTTAAATTGATTGCACACAAGACTTAACACTAACACTAAGTTCTTATTTGTAAAAAATTAATTATTCAAATAATAAAAGTATTTTAATTATATTAAAATTTATTATTACTATTATTCAAATCATAATTTAAAAAACATTAATCATTAGTTATATTTTCGCTGTCAGACTAAAAGCGAGAAAAAACTTTAAGAAACTATTTGTACAAATAATTCTCTAATTTATTTGCGCTGAAAATAAATAGTGGGGAACACAACAGAACAGAACAGTGAAAAAACATTCAAATGAAAGGAACAAACGAAACGAATGAACGAAACGATTAAATATATTTCATTTCTCTATAATATATGAATTGTGTATTAATCGCTTGAGTTTCTTGATTTGTTGCTTAATGTTATAGGAATACATGCATTGTTTCACTCAATTTCAGAATTGATAGCATCGTTTAGTTCAGGATGAGTCTCATTACTATAGACTCAAAAAATTGTGCTCAAATGTGTGCACGCAATCAATTTAGTCTCATCTCACTCTCTACTCTATACTATGCACTACAATAGATACTCGTTATAATCAACTTCATATGTGACGATTTTTTTCTAAATAAATAGAAAGCTTTTTTAGGAAATGCTTTAGATATTATACTGCATTTGCTTGCTTAATTAGAGGGATCGTTTCAATTCACGGAATACAAATAAGAATATTTTTTGTTTATCGATTTTATTTATCTTTTTACAAATTAACAATAATTAGTGAGAAACCCCTGTTTTGTAACCCATGAAATGTGCGCACAGCAAACAATCTTACTGTGCAAAAGAACGTGGCATATATCGCATCTTACGTTGATTCCATCTTCTTAGTTTTAAAAGAACACATATAGAGAATGAAACTCATTAATAAGTAAAGAATATGTCTATAGATTCATCAATTATGCCTATAATGTAAAATAAAAGTATATATTGCGTTCATTTATGGATATAATTATTTCTGAAATTTAAAAAAATGTGACAATACTTTTACATATCTTTCACTATATCGAGAGTCCACTGTATTATGAATTGGTATTTAAGCTAAAAGTTATTTTTCTTCGACGAAACACAACAATCTGTAAACGCTATGCTTTTGTTATACTGTACTGTAGAGTATGCTATGTCTGTATTCATTCAACTATAAAATTAGTCGACTTTTTTAAAGTTCTATAGACAGACAGTGAATATCTGAAATAGTCTTAAATTCATACACGAAATGAAATGTTTATTTTGAGCAACAAATTCGAGAATTTAAGAAAAACAATTGTTTTTTTCCAAAACGATTTTCATTTTCTAAAATAAATTTCTTGTTTTCATTTTATGAACAAAGGATACAACTGTTAGAAGCGTTTGTCTGA
This sequence comes from Liacarus xylariae, assembly GCA_034693365.1. NCBI lineage: Eukaryota > Metazoa > Arthropoda > Arachnida > Sarcoptiformes > Liacaridae > Liacarus > Liacarus xylariae. Next base: position 16,250 of record JAQFXN010000148.1, on the reverse strand, counting down.
ATGAAAGCTAAATAAAAAATAAATACTACTATTAAAATGTTTTTTAATTCTTATCTCTGGTGTCTTTCCTTTCTTTAATACAATTCCCTTTCTCTGTCTCTCACTCTCACTGTGAATGTCTCTCACTTTCTCTCTGATTCTCACAACATATTTAACAATTATTTGCAATTAAGTGAATAAAAGTTTGCAAAAGTCTGCACGAAATGCTAACTAACAATAGATAATATTTAACGCTCAATAATAAAAGTCTATAATAGATGTCGGATATTAATATTGCATTCATAGCACAGTTACGTAGAAAGGAGTCGAATGAATATATTAAATAATTGCCATTTCTAGGCATTTAAAAAAGTGAACGTATAGTGGATAATAATAAGTTTAGTACCAAAAAGACCGGTGAGTTTAGGAGCAGTTCTGAGAGGGGGTTCGGCCAGGAATAGCGACAATTTTAAAATTAAAAAATGGTAATGTTTCCGTTTATAATGATGATTAACCATGTGCGAAAATGACAAATGGAATCGGTATTATCAATATTTCAAGGGCGCAATACAATTATGAACTGTGTGTTCATAAAAAATAGTTGACGATAAGGATCAGACAAATTATTTACAGCAAAAAGCGATTTACAGCTCAAACACTATTAATTCTTTTTTAGTTAGTTTTTCGACAATTCTCTAACAAAAACCCATTGTTGTAATCAGCTTTGAGTTTGGTATAGAATAATATACACTACACATGACTAATGAATGATTTAATCTTATTTACAGATACATTCACTTTATGCCCGACTGACTCTTCCCGACAACTGATTACTTTTGAAGATATAGTATTATTTTGGGTTTTTTAAAAGAACAATACTCTAAATCGTATACTAATTGCTTAAAACATTAATTATATAAAAATAAATTTATGTAAAGTTTTAATTTTAAGTGAAAATATTTGGTTTGAAAGAAAGAAGTTTTTTTTCGATTCTCTCTCGCAGAGCATGAAAATAGCGATCAAATGGCATCCATTCAGCAAAAGAAGAAAAGTTTTACTAACAGAACAAACCTATTCTTCCAATTTTTCAATTCTGGAAAACTATTTATTGTTAAGTATAGATTGCGAATACAATTTATGGAATTGTTGAATATTTGGCAGAAAATATCTATTGTAAAGTGACTCTAAAATCGTAATATAAGTGACAGTATTTTTTTCCTCTCTATTGGAAAACCGGAATTCTGGCAAAAGACCTCAAAACCTAAGGCCAGCGATTTATAACTAATATTGCTTTACTTTCTCATAGAAAACTATAGAGAGCTAGCGATAAAACTTGATCTCAAAGCAATTTGTTCCGCTATCCCCAACTCTGTCTTTGTGAAAACGATTCCTTAGCTTTTAATAAGGACTTCATTTTTAAAACAACAGCTGCAGGTTCTTTGTTAGAACTGAGCTTCTGTTTTTCTATTGCGCCAAACAATTTCTCCTTCAGACACAAGTTTTAAATTTGAAAAAGTGTACAAAAAAAATAATAGACAAAAAAATAGACAAAAAGTATCAGTGTGTCAGACCTTGATTGTTACCTAACTTAATGCACATATCACTGCAGATTCTGTTCACAGTATTTGCAAACCTAAGCGAAGGCCATCGAAATGCAATTTCATTTCTACAGCTCTCTTACAATTCTCTCAGAAATCTTGCCTTCAAAGAGATAAGTCAATAGACAATTGAACAGTACGTCAAAAAAAGAACACAATCATAGAGAGCAACCATTTAATGACTGTTTTGTTTTTCTAAACCTTTTTTTATAAAAGCCGTAATCAAATATATAAAATCTATTGTATTATATATACAGAAGCCGTTGTTTAGAAAATATTTGCAAAATATTTTAGAAAACCTATTACTCTATAAACTATTATAATTTCGATTAATAGAAATAAAAGAAATACTTGAATAACCGTTTTTGAAATTCAATTAACAGCTCTATGTTCGGTGCCTTGACATCAGCTCACAAACAGCTCTCTGTCTTCTCTATTGAAACAATCAAAAAATAAAGAACTTTTCCAACACAGCATTTAGATTTGCAGCTCATTTATTATTACTATTATTATTACTGTTTTTTAGTTAATAATTTACAAATGAAAAGTTGAAAATTAAATTGAGGTTATAATAGAAAATAGTGCGACAGAAATGAATTAAAACAAAACAGCGTTCAGTTAGAAGAATGTATTTCACAAAACATGATTAATGCAAAAATAAAAACATTAAAATATAAGTTAAGTTAAGCTACAATAATAGTATTATCATTACATGTAATGTGTATTCGTAAGCCTCACACTGTTTAATAAGCGATTATTTAGTTCTAAATAGCATTTCTCAGTTCCACTTTATTCTTGTGCGAGAATATTCCGTTCGGAACATTTGGTTATTTTATACATTATTTAAAATGTCATTATATTTCACTTCTAATCAGGTGTAATGTCATAATTACATTGTTTTGTTGTGTTGTGAAGTCGAGAATCAAGTTTACGATGTCGTGAACTGTTAAATACATGCTTTTTAGGACTGTTTTTACGATTCAATCCCTATATTTAAATACAGATCATATCATATTTGGTCTTATGAATGGAAACAAAACATAAACCGATGTTCACTGTGTTGTTTAGGGATTGCACTCCCATTTGAGAACATAAAAAGGCACTTAACTTATAAAATAAAATGCGAGTTATGTTTCGTATTTATATTTATATAACTATACGTCAATCAGTTCTACCGTTCTTTTGACTACTGTTGTGAGGGCGAAGAGTTCGCATAAACGGAATGCTGTGGCGGTGAAGATGGAGGGGGTGCTGATGGGGTGCCCGACTGGTTCAGCATCATCTGCTGCTGCGATGAGGCCAGTGATGACAGCGAACTTAAATACAATGGATTGAAGCGGTTTGGTGTGGGATATATGGGTTGGGCCGCAGGTTTCTGGAGGACAGCCGCCGCCTGTCGGTAGTAGAGATCAAAGGGATGGGCGGCTGCAGCAGATGGAGGGGCACCTAATGTGGCCGCGGCGTTGCCGTATTGGCTCAACCAATAGGGAGACGTTTGTAACATTCGCTGAACGGCTGCATAATTGCCCGCTTCGGCCAACAGCTCCAGTCCGACTGCTGTCTGTCGTTTCCATTTAGTTCTGGAATAAAAACAAAACTAATTATATATAAAGTATTTACTCAGCAGTGAGTCGTTCTTTCGAGTCATTCATAAAATGTCACTAATGTTTGATTGAAATCTCAATTTTTTTATCTCCAGTAAAGCGAACATTTGTCAGAACTGAAACCCTCTCTGTCTCTCCGTCTTTCTGTCTATACTCTAATACAAGTTTGTAGTCCAGAGAATACAGTGTAGAGTGAAGAGACATACCTCTGATGAAAATCAGCTTAAAATGAAAACCCATTACTAACTGACAGCAAGATATTTGTCATCGCATTAAATGCCTGTAATTCTCGAACAAGTTTTTCTATCATCTAATCTAAATTTTTTTACTGAACTTTGTCTTAATTGAACGCTTTGTTATTGAGTTGTCATTTCTTTTAGTCAATTATCTTAACTTCAATTCCTAAATGAATGCTTAAAAATGTCAAACAAAACTAATGCAAAAGCCATTGCCATCCAATTCCATCAAATGATTAGTTGAGATAATTTTGTTTCTTTCATTCAATTATAAGCATTTGAAGCATGAATTGGAAATTATATTAAGAAAAGAAAAAAATTGTTGAATTGATTGTACGAAAAAAGTCAACAATAGAAGAGAATAATATGAACATAGAGTGCAACTCATGAATGAAACGAAATATATTAATAAAAGGCAAATATGAGAATAAATAGAGTTGTCTGTACTCTAAGGGAACTACTGTTTAGATAATTGCATCAATGATTAACTTTTACAATATATCAATATCTGTAGTAGAAATGCATTGTATTGTGTGCTCTGTTATGCTGTTATGAGTGGAGCGAACAAGAGATTTGAGAGAAAGGCATTGCAGAGGAAAAGCATTTTTTGATTACATTTAAGACATTATTATTAGCGAATTGTGTTGACAGCACAAGCAAAATAGCAAATACAGCAACAATTGTATGAAAGAATTGAATGAATTGATGGCATCAAAGTAGGCATCAAAATAGATGCCTTCAAAGCCAGGCATCGCTCAGTAGTTCGGATGCTTTGGATGCTTAGCTGCAAAGGAGTCAATGGTTATAAACTGCCTGAATAGGCGCCATTGCAGTCCTCCTAAGAGTGGTTCCCATTCACTGATCTAATTCACGTGTTGACACATTCAATGAAATGTTTTACGCCTGACTTATTGGTTATAATAAAAAAGATTCAACTAATTCAAGGTTTTTACATAATTACTGCCACAAAACACATTAAGAGAGCGCTTATTACTGCTATTACTATATTATCATAAGTGAAAATATTTCTCTAATGTTGGGCTGAATGAAATGTTTTTCGCTTCACTGCATTTCCCCTATGCCTATGAATTGTAGTCAATTTTTTGTACTTAATTTGCAATACACTTAAACAGCAAAATGAATACATTTTTTTTGTAAATCAAATAGTTTATTTTTGTTGAACTAATATTAACTGCGTTTATAGTTCTCTCTCTCCATCGCAAGCATAACATCATAAGTATAGCATAAGAATACAGTAATAATAATTTATATAAATATTAAAACCAATTATTAAAAGCATTCGTTTTTTTGAAAACTTTTTTTTCCCATTCAAAGCATTTATTATCTTAAGTAATAGTAAAGTAAAACTATTAATCTTTTCGTTTCTCTACTCTACTCTACTCTACACTTACGCGAAGGACTTTTAATATTTTTGAATTTAACTTAAAAAAATAAAAATTGAAATCATTTTTTTCTATCAAATATTGTAAAAAATAAAATAAAAATACTTGCCTTCGATTTTGATACCAGGTCTTTACTTGAGTGTCAGTCAGATTTAATTTGGCCGCTAATTCCATCCTATCCTGTACTGAAAGGTATTTCTGTCGCTCAAAACTTTTTTCCAGAGTCTATAGAAAAAAGGCAGAGATTAAGAGAAAATAAGAAATAAATAGAAAATTTATTATAATTATATGATTAGATGATTATAATGGATAGAAAATGATTGAATCAAATAAGAAGTCAATATTTAGGTCAGAAATGAAAAATAAACTTAATTTTTGGTACTGTTTTTGATCAATAGATTTAAAAGATTGAAAAGAATAAAAAGAAATAAAGTTAAGTAATAGCTATTAAATTAAAGGAGAAATAATCGATTAGACTGTCAGACAAAATGAAGATAAAGTGGAATATTGTTAGCAAAGAAATAGAGAAGAAATAGTGGTCTCACTTGTAATTGATGATCAGTGAATGCAGTTCTGGCTTTTCTTTGTTTCTTTTGCATTTTCAATACCACATCATTCCTTTGATTGGGATTTGAGGTATTATTACAGCCTATAAATGCAAATTACAATACAATTATTTAATATAGATTTCAATTATATATAGAAAGTCAAGCTTTGAAAACAAATATTGTTTATAGCAGTTTTGCAGACAATCGTCACAATTATTCCAAACCTTTTGTTCAATAGTAGATAACAGAATGAAAGTATAGTAATTATATTCACATTAACTCTTGATATTTGTATTTCCAACACATTTACAAACTTTTTTAAGTCAACTGCAAATATTGTTCACAAACAGTGCTATTATTTAGAGTTAACTATTTATTTGATCAGTGGTTTCGTTTATAAATATCCAATAATTGTTTGCCGTTTATTGCAGTTTTGAATCCATAAATTCTTTTCAATTGAAGAAATAAAATATAAAAATACTATTTTAAAAGCATTTTTTAAATATAAATTTTCAGACTATCAAACTGTCAAAACCTATTATTACACACAAAAGACTATGACTTTAATGATATCAAATTGCAAGCGAAACAGTTGTTCGACTTTTAAACATTGGATTCAGAAATAGAAATAATTTATGGAATCATTTTTATCAAACATATTATTTTGTGTTCAATATTTAAAATATCCGATCTCTAAACCAATGATTTAGTCTTTTACTCTATTCAATGCAATTTATAAGCTTTGAATGAATGAGAAAATGTTTGAAACAATAGAATTGTTATTCATTGAAAAACTAACGAATAAAAAGATTTTCAACTAAAAAATAGGAATTATTGGTTCAAAAAGTTTTAAATAATGCTTATTCAGTGAAATAAATTATTTTAAATTCAATGAAAAATTCAATTAATATATTGAAAATGTTGTTAGAAATTTCAGACTTTTAAGCAGAATTTTAAGCTAACATAAGGAGTGAAGAACTTCTTGACAATCCTTTGGGAGAATCGGAGGTAAAGCTCTAAACACGCGCCTCAAAAATCAAAGATAATATACCGATAAGTTGTGGCACAAGTAATTAATTTAAAATTTAAGAACAGATTTAGAGAATTAACGCTAAACGGAAAGTTATTATACCTTAAGGACACACACCTATGGTTTCGGATACGTTAGACGAGTGGAAGAGAGAGCGATAGTTAGTATTATAGAGTATAGAGTAATAAAATAATTAAGGCTTGAGTCCAACAAAAATCGATTTTAAATGGTTTTATTGCCCCTACATATGGGCCATACACTGCAAAATTACTTATGAAGTCCCACTGCAATCAATAGGCAATCGCACCGCATATGTACACCACTTTTGCTCTCACACTCCCGACTTGATCTCAGGTGTGCTCTTGTGGTGACTCTGGCCCACAATCGAGCTCTGGGCTCAACTCCACTGTTATAGTACTGTACTGTTGTTGTGGTTTAACGAAAGCGAAAATGAATGAACTTTTTATAAATTTTCTGTTCTGTCAAAACCAATATTTATTGTTTCGATGAGAGAAAAATTAGGACTACTTTACGCTCTGATGAGTCCAACAATTGAGGACAACAGCAATAACGCAATGCTTTACTATAATTGCATATTAATTGTCGATTGTATTGGTTTTGATTTTATTGTCAAAATTACACATCAAAACAATACCATTTAATCATTCAATTAAAACATAATTATTATTTATTTTTTAATTTTTTTAAATAATTAACTAATGATTAGGAAATAAGAGAAAGTGTTATAACTTTGATATAAGTTTTATTTGAAAACAATTATTAACTCAATTCCTAATGAATTAATAAATGCATATTTAATATAAGTTAAGATTAATAGAGAGAGTAATGATTGGATGACTTACTGCTTGAGTTACTTTTTGCACTATCGCTACAATTCCTGTCTTCGTCTCCATCTGAAGAACACATATCATCGTCCATATCGTCGCCATCGATGTCGTGATCTTCGGCATCACTGGTAGGACCCAAACGGCCAACTAATGATGGGTCGATGCGAGACGGGTCTATACGGCCCAGAGGTGTGGGTCCGTTGAACAGTCCGAACACTGGATGTGTTAGTGACTGGTGATGATGGGCTGACAGTATCGCAGCTGATCTCAGAGATAAGTCTTGAGGATAAGGGGCTGAGAGTAGAGGATTGTTATTACTTAAAGTGGTTGATGTGTTAGCGCTCTGTAATTGTTGATGAAATTGATTGCTTTGCGACTGATTTGCCGCCTCTTTTAGAATGTCTTTAATCAGAAACGAAGAGGAGTTGTGATGATTGTTGGCTTCGCCGACATCAGAGTCTGCAGAACGGGATCTCTTTCTCTGTTGAGACGCTCGTTGTCTCAACTCATCGGTGGTCACAGAAGACTCGTCTTCATCACTGTTACTGTTGTTGTGGTTGTTCTCATTGGGGATGTGTTGTGAAGACGGCATAATCATGAAAGTGGGAAAACTCTGTGAACTTCTTCTCTGTTCAGGAGTCAGATCGACCGTCATTTCGGAGTTTCATATAATTTAGATTTTATTTATTCACACTTTAGTTCACAAACAGTTTAAAACACTATTAAAACTAATTTTTTTTTAATTCAATCAGAATTCGTATAAAAGTATTATAAGAATCAAAACACAACCATTCAATTGGTTTGACTGCTGTCTTACAGTAGTTTTGTTACTATAAATGAGAGAAAACTTTTTTTTATAGTGATATTGAATTACTTTCAAATCCGTAAAAGTTATTTAAGTAAACTTTTGGAGAATGTTTGACAACAATTTGTCTCTAATAGAGATCTATAGGTCTATTATTTCTCTGATATCAAGTGAAGAGTAAATTAGTTTTATTAGAATATAAGTCGAGTCACAACATGCGCGAAGAATGAAGAACTCACTGCAGGCCTGTTGGTGTAGAGCACATCCAGCACTTCCACAACACCGGCAAACAATCAAATGAAAAATTTAGTTCCACAACGTGTGATACAGTAGCTATACTGACATTACTTCAGCAATTGTAGCAACACTTCAATTAGGCCCTGTGCTACCAACACCAGCAGAGGTGGAGTCCCACAACTGCACTAACCCTCCACTAGAATATGCAACCAATGAGACAACATTTGGATGTAATTGCATTGTTATACGCAAACAATCTCAACACTGGCTCTCTCTCTCTCTCTCTCTCTCTCTCTCTCTCTCTCTCTCTCTCTCTCTCTCTCTCTCTCTCTCCTCTCATCCTCTTTATCTCTGTTCATCTCTCTCTTCAATATTATTTGTTGTATTTCTATTGCTTCTGTCCATCAGTTGTACGCTTTATAATGAAATAATTTTTGCCAATTATGACATATTAAGTGCACTTTATGTGTTTATAATGAGCTAAATTAAATAAAAGGGTGAAAGGATGGGCTGAAAGAGAGGGATATCGTACTTATAATTCAGAATTATCCTAATCTTTAGACTCTAATGTATAGTAAAAACTTTTAATAATTTTAAAATTCTTTAAAAATATTTGAATTGATGTGAATTTTATATACTTATTCAGAAGAAAGCATTTAATTTTTTTATTTGTTTCTTTTAAATGTTTTTCAGCTCGTATTCCTTTCGGAATTTGTGCTTATAGATTCGAGATTTCTATATGTGTGCCCCCTACCTTTTTATTAATAGCTATAAATGTAATAGAGAACAATTAAGAGCATAAATAAGAAATTCCTTTGTTAATAGCAGAAATATAAAAAATAGCTTACAATTCCTTTATTAGTAGCAGAAACTACTATGATGCGGTTACCACTTTAGATCCTTGAGGATCATGTGGCCAAATGCAATAATATTTTAAGATAGTATCAATTGGAAAACATATTAACCTATTCCCTATCAATTTTCATCATTCATTCGGTGCCTCAAAATTTTCCTAGTAAACTATCAAGCAGTTTATGATATATAATAGCGTATAACTGCATATAATAGCGAGAAATGTACATCCAATTTCTATGAAAGGGCTCTATTATCATTGCTTATATGGGATAGCTATTTCTTCGAAAGCACAGCTCATATATTCGGTGTTAATCCTTACCCGGGTGTGAGGGATATCCCATTTTTTAATAATGATATTAAATTCACTTATATGAGCACATATTCATGGTTCATTAATTTCTTTTTCAGCTTGTTGATGTCATAAAATGGATATTTCTTAGTCAAATGTAAAATATAACAATTAGATTTACTAAACCTTAAAAAATTGTAATTCATTTGTATTGAAAAATAGATTCAAAAGGTATTAACAAAAAGAAAGAGGATTTTTAAACATTAAACTTCTTCATAACGATTCCTGAAATGAACATTAAATCTCATTAAATGACACATAACTGTCATAGTTATGAACATTTTGTCGATCGAACAATGGGTGAAATAATTTTTTTTAAAAATACAGTAACAGAAAAGAGTTGACAATAAATGAAAGAAAAAATATATTGAATTAAAATATCAAAGGAATTCATTTCAAATAAAATAAACATAAGTTTTAGTCAAAACAATCAAGAGTTTTTAAAAAAATTATATTTAAAAAAAGTGAATCCAAAGGGACATAATATTCAAAATTGTAAGTTAATTGTGATCTAAAATTCAATAATTATTCATACGATTGTATAGCTTTGGGATTAAATGATGAAAGAGAGATAAATTAGTTATAAAGCGAACAATAAAACAATATAATTGAGTATTTATGAGAATAATTGCGTAAAAGTCAACTAATGAAGGCAAGAGAACAGTTCAGTTGTGTATGCTTTGAGTCCTTCCAGTAAAACACATATCAATTATACGAAATATTTTAAAGCTAAGGCAGAAAACAACAAGATAGATGAAATTTCTAAAGTGGATTTTGTACTCTTATTGACCAATAGCTATGGAAATAAATTTTATCCCTTGTTCAATTTTTGGATATTTTTTATTGCATAGCTATACTATTGAAGAAATATTTTTCAAAATATGCCGTGTATAATGTTCAGGTTGTGCTTCAGATTTTCACCAATGCAAGTTATTCAATTATAAACAGGTCAAGAGCAATATCATGGTTTGTGGTTTAAGCAAAAAAAAAAATTCAAATGTGATTTTTGAATTTGTCCCAAAAACAATAGAAAAGTTAATTTTGCAAATTATTATCAAAATTCATTAATTTAGTTTCCCCTTAACATTTTTTATGAGGATTATTTGTTTTTCTTATTATTTACAAAATAGTCCTGATGTAATTAATTAGTCTCAAAACTCAATTTTTTGTCAATTGTAAAAACTTGCTAACACGACTTGTTTAAAATTTTATAGAATAGAGACGAGATATGTTAAGGGGGTAAAAATTATATCCAATTCTGATGGACCAAATGTACCTTACAAATTTCGTGTACCTTGTTGTTTTATGTATCAGCTTTACTATTTTCGTACAGACAGTAAGTAGTGAATAAGTAATTTATAAGATTTTGCGGTGATTTCTAAAATATATTTTAGATTCGAGAAGGTTTGCACTAAAGTAAACACATTTAAAATGGGAAAACTTTGGACCAGCACTTGATGCTATAAATTATAGCAAATAAAATAACTTAATTATATTCAGACTTATAAGCGCTAATATTAGGGTAGATCAATTGGATTCCACTTTAAACGCTTGAAGAGTTTTATTTTTCAAGTTCACTCATTATTTAATTTACAATTAGTTTCTTTAATTCTCAACTTTTTTTTCGTAAAATTAGAAAAGACCTAATTTTCAATAGTTTATTATTACATTTCTCTCAAAAATTCAAGACTTAAATGAATTTTTCCCTACATTTGTCACTGAAATTATATATAAAATGTAATTATTCTATAATATGAATGTTTAAAAACTGGTAACGATATCTCTTTCGTTCACTCTATCTAACGGTCACTTTTGACTGAATCGAGTTATTGTTATGAAAGCAATTATTTTGTCTTTTAAATAAGGAGCTAATGATGACTTTTATTATCATATCTAAAATTATACACAATTGCAATCCACGGCCAATCGTGTCCTTAACCATGAATTCGAGTGCAGGTATATAAATAGAAACTAAGTTGGGAATAATGTTAGTCCAGTTTTGAATGTATTGAAGTGCAGTTGGAACAGTTGGATATTCAAATAGTTCTTTAAATGAATTTCTGTAAGTTTTATATATTTTATTTCATTTATTTAATATTCAACGCATAATCTGCAGTCCATTGAGTTATAGTCCGGAAATTTCTTCAGATTATAATTTACTTTAAATTGACGTTTGATTAATAGTTTCAAGAACTACAGACTACTATAGTCTTTATTTGATTTCAAGTGAACTTAAGTTTAATTTAATTTAATTTATTTTATCGTCTATTTATTAAATTGCTTTCAAAAATTTTGTTTTGATATTAATTTTAATTAAAATATGTCAATATTTTGAAAACTTTTTTTTTGCGATACTTAATTCTTAAAAATAATAGTCATTAAAGCACACGTCAATTATAATAAATGACAAAATATGATTTGAGAGAATTGTCGAAATTTTTATTTATTAAAATAAAAAAAGATCTAACTTGAAAACAATCAGGGTAATTTTATAAATCACCGAATATGATCTCTGCCTTTAAAAATTAGTGTGATAAGTTTTTCTGATCAAACAAATAATTTTTAAAATTTAATTTTAGAAATAACGGACCAAATGATGTCATTAGGAAAAGTGATTGCACTGGCGCTGACTATTTTGCTATTAGTCAATACCTGTCCGGCTAACTGTCAGACTAGAGAACAAATAGCTAAAAGACTGGTAAAATTGTTCTTGGCCTCAGCAATACTTTCTCCTCCAGGAGTGGTACCATTGCCACTACCAGTACCACTAAGATTGAAACCACCGCATAGAATGGGTCGTATGAGTCGACCATATCCTGCATATCCACCGATGATTCCATTCCTGTGAGTAAATCAAGTGAATTATGAAATAATTAAATGACTGGTCAGCACATCAGTCAGTGTTCACTACCATAACATTAATTTTTAGACCATTTTATTGAATTTAACAGAAGTGAAGAATACCATCACTACATTCTGCCTACACTTAAATTGTATTAACACTTATTGCACACAACAATACACGCATTCATTCATTCTTCTGTTTAGTCACTTGAAAATTCATTCAATTCATTGAAAAATTTATTAAATATTTAATATGTTATCACTTCATAGCAATGTATATTAAAAGCATTTTTAAAACTCAATTTTTAAAAATAATTTTGAGATTTTAATAATTTTTTGATTCTCATTATATTATATAATATTTAAGAAATATTTCAATTTTCACTTAATATGATATACAGTATTGTAAGCATCAATGCTTTGCCTAAAAAAGAATTCATATTGAATATAAAGATTATATATAATATATTTTATTATTAGTTAATATCTTATTTTTTAAATGCCGGTAAAGTATATGGTTTTCCTATAAATATAATAAATTAAATGTAATTCAATTATTTGTGATATTTTTTTAAAAATAAAATTAATGTTTTTCAATGATTTGTCTTTTATTTGTTTATTTAGTAAATCTTAAAAAATTGAGCTGTTTTTCTGCCAATTCCTTTACTATTCGGTCGAATAAATGTTTTCAGATCTCAAGTCTTTTAGACAACTAATTAGTCAAATGAAGATATTATTTACAGATGTATTGTATGACTTATTATTTTAGCGGAAATTTAATAAATAATTGCAAAAAAGTTAAGTAAATAAAGAATCGATTTTTATTCAGTTTTAATTAATAAGTTATAAAAGTGAGAAAATGTTATAATTTTTTTCTGAAATGCAAAACAGAATGAAATAACGGAAACCAAAAGAGTGTAAATTTTGTGTGTTTTGCAGACATGAATCGAGTGGAGAGTCAGGTAGGACTCAATACATTGGTATAACTTGTATTTAGGCCTAAATAAAAGCGTTAGCGCTTTCACTGGGACTTCCCATTCAAATGTTATGCAACATATCATTTCTCTTTCGTTTGTTGGCCTACATTCTCGACCATCTGATGCCCAGAACTTGGATTCAAAAAGAAAAAGTCAAAGAGCGGGCGGGAGTTCTGACTGCTCTGGAATAGTATAAAAGAAAGTGAAATGATTTCTTCCAATATTATTATATCTGAAATATTTATTAATCATATTTTGAAAAGTGAAAAGTTTTGAATATACTTTCTCTCCATTCGATTCTCATAGTCAGTGATATTTTGTTATTAATTGTGAAATTTTACGAAAACTTTTACAAAAAAGTTATTCTAAAGTCATTTAAAATTAAAAATGAGAATAAAATTATTTATATTTGTTATATTCGCATACATTCTGTTGAGTGCATATTTTTTTGAGCAGGGAGAATGCAGCAAAAAGAAGAAATTATTAAAAGCTGCAAAACTGTTATTACTGGCGGCTGCACTCAAGTCCAAAAAGACAATACTACCGATTCCTTTGCCGGTTTGTTTGCTAACATTTACTAATATCATCCTTATATCGAATAAATATCCGAATTAACGTCAACTTCTTTTCAAAGATTCCCATACCGTTCAAAGTTGAAAAACATGTCGCTTATCCTGAGCCAATCCCATACCCTGTTTATAAGCCATATCCAGAACCATATTTGTAAGTATTTTTTGTTATAATCTTATTTTTAAAATACTTTAGTAATTTCGATATATGAGAAATTCTTTGTTCAAACGAGATCGACCTGGTCTAGTCATAAACAACAAGCTATGCTCAGTAATGAATTCGATTCTCATTTGAAGAAAGAATTTCTCATATATTGCATATATGTCTCAAAAATTCTATGGAAATATTTGTAAGGTTGGCAAAGAAGTGTAATAATTTCTTTTTTGAAATGTGAAAGCAAATAGCACTTAGAAAGCAAGTAATTCAATAAAAGAACTAGAATATAAAATATATGAGCTTTTAATATTTTTCTATTGTAATATAAGAAATATAAGAATTAAATCTAAATGTCATTTTCAACAGCTTTTCTTACTCTTATTCTTAAATATTAAAGTGAACTAATCTGATAATTATTTAATAGTCAGGGCTTAGTATCAAGATTTGTTTCTTGACAAAAAACAAATGTCATTTCACTTGCAATGTGCATGAATTTACTTCCAGGTTATAATACATATGGAAATTATTTTTTCTAGTTCTCTTCAAAACTTAATCAGGCTGAAATTATTTATTGATTGTAGTAATAGCAATTAAAGATTAACTAAACACAAACACATAAATTCTTATGCTTAGCATTTAGTTATTAAATGTTCTCATTTGATACTTTCGCTACTCTTTTTCGCATTCGTTAATTAAAAAACTCTTACAATTAAGTAATTTTTAATTTATTAAGTTTTTTAATTAAATGGAACGATGTTTTTGATACAACTCATAAACAATCAACCAATAAATTAAGTTTCAATTTAATATATCGTAGATTTCATTAAGGATTATAATAAATTTCAATTCAATATAGCATTGATTTTATTTTGTAAAGAAAACATTTATATGAGAATCTCATCAGAAGTGGGAACTGTAGGCAAGAGCAGAATCGGGTGTAACTAAATATCGTAAATCCATCGGAAACATAATACTCTTTTAAGAGGTTGTGTTTATACTGTTTTCACAGTTTGTGTTTAACAGATTTGCTTTTCACTCGAAATTTGTTTTACTAACGATTCGATTAATAGAGAGAAAAATTATATTTAAATAGAAAAATGAACTCTAGTTTGAAGAGTGTTTTGAGGAAATTCTCAATGGAGTGTTGAGACGGACTTCAAGGGCAGAGATTGCGTTTCATTGACATCGAGAACAAGTTATTCTATACAGTCCTGAGTGAGGGCTTCATTCGCGAGAAATGTTTTGCTATGACTTAAATGTTGAACAATAGTTAGACTACAAAAATAAAAGCGTCCACAGCTATAAAGTAGGTCACAGTTAGATAAACATTAGCCCTCATTATTAGATAACTTATGGCACATATAGTTTAGGTTGGCATCACTGATCATTGCATTCTCGACCACTTTATACTGTGGTTTAGTACACAACAAACCAGAAAAATTAGTTATCATTTCTTAATTTCCAAACGAATAATGTTTTTAATAAATAAATTAATGTAAATGTAATTATCGGTCAATCACTTAATGGAAATTTGTTTAGTTATGGATAAATCAGTGTAATTGTTATCCATGATTGCGGAAGTTTTGACAATCACTGCAAGTGTTTAATATTTTTTTATATGATTATACAAAAAAAATTGAAGCAAAAAATTATTCCAATTTTTATTTTTATTAAACATTCATATGATTTATATTTTTATAATTTAAAACTATTTTTCTTTATTTTTAGTATACATGATAGTTATGGTCCTTATCATGACAATGGATGGTAATCTCAACCATGTTAATTCGGTAATAATGCTATTTTCAATGCATATCCGTATAATTAATTAATTCACATTTTTTCTTATTCACAACAGAAGTCATCGTATTATGTATTTAAATAAATCATTTAATTTATAAATCGTGCAAAAGTTCCAAAAGCTCTTACCTAAAGACCCCTTTTCTAATACCTCTCCGCCAATCAAGTCTGCAATGAAATATTTGAATCATCAGGTAAAATATCACAAAATACTATAACAATTCTGCATATTGTACTTGTTGTTCTGTATAATTTGCACAATTCTTTCAAGTCAACAATTCATAAGTGTTAAAAAAAGAATAAATTAATTGATGTAGATTATAAACAAAAAGACGTGTAAGAAGAAGAAACATTTCTTACATTTTATAAGATGACTACGTGCTTCAGTATAATAGTCACATACAGTTAAAC
>JAQFXN010000147.1:0-28350 GCA_034693365.1 Liacarus xylariae | reverse complement strand
AATTCGATACAAAAGTTTCTGGTTTCTTTATCCGTATATCGAATCATATTATCTCGTGACAACATTTCGTCCCAATTATTCAAACTTGCTATAACTTCAAACCTCCTTATCCATTGTTCAAATGGTTCTGCCGTCTTTCTGGTTAGCATTTCATTTATTCTTTCTTGTGATAATTCTTCGTTATTTGTAAAAATATTTCCAAATCGGAGACATATCTCCTTTTCATTTAATTCGTTGATAATTGTGAATAAATGGTTAAGATTATTAGGGGGTTTTCTTTTAATTTCTGTGACCAATTTGTCTCTAAGTTCCGGGTATATTGATTTCAATATCCAATATAGTTGAGCCATGAAGTTCATTTCATCTTTCAATAAGTCTATTATTTCAATTACTTCATTCCAAAAGGTTGAAAAATCATCCACTAATTTGAATTTCTGTTTCCGAATTTCGTTTAGGTATACTAATCTCGCATAATCACTTTCGATTTCGATTTTAATAAGTTTCTGCATTTAATAAGTTATAAGTGATATTTATATTTATTGAAATTACATCAACAGAAACTTCGCAGCTCGTTACTCAAACAGAAAACTAATTTTGGTTGTTTTATAACATCACTCCACAAACTTATACTGGCTATTAGTTCAAAGCCTTCTATTCATTGTTTAAAAGATCTGTTATCTCCTGCTCTTTATTAATGAATTCTTTCCTATGCTTGTTAGCTCCTGCATCGTTTATCGTTTCGTGGTATAGCGTTATTGGGATAGCATGATGAGCATCTGCTTCTCGCTGTATCGTAAGAAATATTCTGAATGCCTTTATTAACAGAAGCATCACGATGTAGATTGTTAATAACATTATTAGAATCATAAATATAGTCGGTGACATTTAGGCAGAATATGACTCTTCGATTTTATTAGTTCTTTAATATTCCGTTTGAAAAATTGAGTATAAATTACTTTGAACACTTGATATTTTATCATTCATCTTAGAGGTGTAAAATGAGTTACTTATATACCAGTTTCATTTTAAAAATTCTTGTAAGAAGAGTCCATTGCGCATGCATCCATGTCTTGCGCATTCTATCAATTTTTTAATGCTAACTTAGTATATTCAAATCAATTTGTCAGTTTTGTTGATTCAAATTATACAATCAAATAGTCGTAATTTGTTTATTTATTTCTTTTTTTGAGTCTTCCTTTATTTATTAGTTCATTCTCTATTCGTTTATTTATCTGTATTCAGTATATCTTTGTTCATTTGTTTAATAACATTCTTTATTTATTTGCTTATTTTATATTCTTTATTTTACTTAATTTCATTAAAGTATTTAGTTATTCTAAGTTCCTCTTTATCCAAAAGTCGGTAGCTAATCGAACTATTTTTTTAACATAATAATTACACCCGTGCTCTTCCATATAGATCAATCGTGTAGAGAAGGATCTATATAAATCTTGAAATAGTCTCATACTTTCGTAGATTGTTAAGCATTAATGACAGTAACACGCCAAAGTTGATGATGAATTCTTTCTGCTATCATTAGGCATTAACACATTGCAGTATCAAACAGAGACTAATTGCCATTTAGTTGCATCTGAACCATCCAAATAATAATGTTTCATTAAAGCTTATCACCAATTTCTATACTATTAATCTCTTAATTAACTGATACTTCATTTAATTAAGGGCCCTTATTTAACTTATTTCACTTCAAGTGAATTTTTTAATTAATCTTTTATTTTTATAATATTCTACTATTTTTTTAATATTTAATAAATTCAGTTTATTCATCTATTGTATTTCACAAACTAGTTTTTCGTTAATCAATATTCTGTATTTTCGTCTACATTAATCAATTTTCTCATTCATCTTTTTTATTTTTACTTAAAACACTTATATGTTTCAATAATTTTAAACCATTAATTTAATGCGTTTTATTTTTGCAATTTAAACATTTTATCCTTTATCAACCAGCTGGTTTACATTTATCTTATTTTTCTACTCAATTAATATATTTTATGTATTAAATTCATTGGATATTTGAAACATTTAAATTTTCAGTCAACATAAAAGTTTAATAATTCAAAATAATTCGATTTCTTTTTCTTTAATAATTTTAACTATGTATTTACCTTAAATCTCAGGTCATTCACCTTCTTGTATTATGCACTTTATTGCATATTCTTTTAAACTGACAATGTATATTTTTATTAAATATTATACTCAGAATAATTGACAAATGAATAAAGTAAAAACTTAGTATTGAAACTAATTTAACTCAAAAAAGTGAAAAATAAAGGAGAAACAATATAAAGATACTTTGATATTAACTCTTTGAAATGATTATTTGAAACTTTATTAAAGGCCAAATTCATTGAAACAAAAACTTTGCACAAATCGTCATTAAATTCATTTTGAGTTATATTCACTTCTTTATTAAATGTTTTAATTGAATTCAAATGCAATTCTCTATTAATGTGCTTAATTAAGTCAGACCTGTCCCTACATTTTATAATCTTTTTACAGGAACGACAAAAAAGTGTCTCTTTTTCTAGAGATTCATTATTTAAACTGAAAACAGAACCAAATTCTCTGATATAATTGTTTAATTTCACAGAAATATTTTTAATTTTTGGCATTTTCTAAAAATTATTTCACTTTTAGTAACAAATTCAGTGCAAATGTATTATTCAATTATAAGTATTTATTACTTATAAATAAGAAAAAAAACTTTTTTAATAGAAAAAATAAAACTGTTCTGAAATCAATTTAACACTATTTTAGAATAAAAACACTTTAACTGTAATTGTGATCTCAATGTGCAAAATAGATTCTCGCTCATTATTTCATTCTTGGTAACTATTCCGCGCAATAATGCATAAAAAAAAGCCGCTTTTCTACCAACATTAGTCATAAGCCCAACCCATTTTATTTCCACATAAATATTACTGTAACAGGACTTTCAGATTTGTTGACAAAAGTATTGGTGAAAATTTCAAATTTAAAACCAAGTAATTGATAGAATATAAAGTGTGAGTTAACCTATTTTGTTATGCATTGTATTAATGCATTAGGAATTTTAGTACTTTTTGTGAACAGACTTTCGCACTTCAATTGAAGTAAACAAACAAAGAGTGAGAGTATTGGCGCTAAACCTATACTAAGATTGCATTGAATTCATTGAATTAATTCAGAGATTAATCAAATGGTAATCATTAATCAGTGAAATGCCTCGAGAGATGATTACATTACAGTTGGGTCAGTGCGGGAACCAAAGTATGTCACCAAAGGGTGTCGAAGGACTGGTCCAACACTTGCATTAATTTAATTGATTTGTATTTCAGTTGGATTTGAGTTTTGGAAGAAGTTATGTGCAGAACATGCCATCAACTGCGAGGGTCTTCTGGAGCCGTTCGCGCGCGAGTGTGTGGGCGACCGGAGGGATGTGTTCTTCTATCAGGCGGACGACAACCACTACATCCCCCGCGCAGTACTCCTCGATTTGGAGCCCAGAGTTATAAACACAATCAAAAACAGTCCGTTCGCTAAACTATATAATCACGAGAACATATATCTGTCCAAAGCCGGCGGCGGCGCTGGAAATAATTGGGCCAAAGGCTACACCAGTGGCGAAAAGCTAAGCGAAGAAGTGTTTGATATCATCGATCGCGAGGCCGAGGGATCCGACTCTTTGGAGGGTTTTGTTTTATGCCATTCGATCGCTGGCGGCACAGGTTCTGGAATGGGTTCATACATATTGGAGCGCCTGAACGATCACTTCCCCAAAAAACTGATTCAAACCTATTCTGTGTTTCCAAATCAGGAAGAGATGAGTGATGTTGTCGTTCAGCCCTACAACTCATTGCTTACACTCAAACGACTGGCACTGAATGCCGACTGCGTTGTAGTTCTGGACAACACAGCCCTCAATCGTATTGCTGTCGATAGGCTTCACATCCAAAACCCAACGTTCACTCAAATCAATTCATTGGTTCGTAATTTCAAATATTTTTGTTTAATTTATTTAATGTAAAACTGTTTGAATCAAAAGGTATCGACAATTATGTCGACCTCAACGGCCACTTTGAGATACCCGTCGTATATGAACAACGATCTGATAGGTCTCATCGCACCGCTCATACCTATGCCTCGATTGCACTTTTTGATGACCGGATACACACCTCTGACCACCGAAGCCAACGATCACAGCGAAGTGACATCTGTTCGGAAGACCACAGTATTGGATGTTATGAGACGTCTATTGGACGACAAGAATATGATGGTCTCGACGCTAATGCAGGCGCGCAATGCCGGCCACTGCTATATATCTATTCTGAATATAATTCAAGGAGAGGTCGATCCGACACAAGTCAACAAAAGTCTAATGAGAATAAGAGAGGGAAAGAAAGCGCAGTTCATTCCGTGGGCGCCGGCAGGCATTCAAGTGGCCCTCTCTAGAAAGTCACCTTATATTCAGACATCACATCGCGTTTCGGGTCTTTTGATTGCAAACCACACCTCTATATCACACGTGAGTTGAACTCTGTGTCGGAAAAACATTAATTTTTTGGTTTAATAATTGTTTTTCAGTTATTCGACCGAACGCTCAAACAATACGACAAATTGAGAAAACGCGAGGCATTTCTGGAACAGTTCCGCAAAGAAGACATGTTTCGCGACAATTTGGATGAACTCGACTCCTCTCGAGAAGTGATACAAGAATTAGTGGACGAATACACTGCGGCCACAAAACCTGATTATCTTCAATGGCTTCAGAAGAAGACATAATTCTATTCATTCGTTTAGTTCTTTTCACTCGTTTTATGATTTGATTCCGAATTATATTTGAAATCAATTTTTGTCACATTTTGTATAATAATTAAGATTTTGAAATACAATTCATTCGCGCACAGGAGCTTAGTATAAAGTGAATGCCATTATTTGTCATAACAAAACTACACCGAGTATTCATATGAATATCTCTGCTATAAAATGTACAAATTCTTTAAAAATTATTTTTATTTCAGAATTGAGTCAATAAATTAAGTAATATTTGTTTTAATTAAAATTTATGATAAAATTTATCTTAAGATGATTTTTAAAATAGTTTTACATTTTATACAAATTTACAAAAAAAAGATAACAAAAAATTAATAATTTAAATTCAAGTTATGTCAGGGGTATCTGATTCAGGAACAGGCGATGGCGGGGGGGGATAGGGGTTGTAGAAACTACGTTCGGTCACAGGAGAGGGCGGACCACTCAAGTCTGAAAAATAATGACTTCTAGGAGTCGGCGGCGGAGGATAGGGATCCGAGTCATAACTGAGCTCTGCCTGTGAATTGTCATAAAAGGTATATTTGATGGGCGAGGGCTCACTGTCCTCATAGACATCAGTACTGCAGGGCGTGGGCGGAGGGCCTCGGGTTCTGACCCAACGGTTCTTTTTGTGTCGATTGGGAAGAATGGCATTCCGTGAGCTCCGAGAGTGAGCCACAGAAGAGCTGCCGCACGAACTGCCCTCGAAATTGCACTGCGACTGATCGGTGACCGGACTCGGAGGCGGGTTTAGGGTCTCTTTGGGGTAATTATTTGCTGAAGAGCTCGTAGAGGAGGCGCCGGTGATATTGCGCTCATATAAGGGATCACTGCTTTGTTGAAGTGTTTGACAGACATTGAAGTTCGCAGTCATTGTCACTCGTTTTCCGATTGTGTTCTCATTGCCGGACAGCAAACCGTTGTTCCGCAAGTCAGTCGTTTGTGAGGTCAGAGGTCTTTGAGCACTCATAAGCATATCATTGGCGCCGAAATCCTTTTCTTCAAAAGCATTTGTTTTACGTCTGCACTGATAGGCAACGAATGCAATAACAAAAATAACAAAAACGGCGACTAAAATGACTGCACTATATGTAGAGCGCGGAGGGCTTTGGTTAGTCATCTCTAAAGGCATTCTATCCATCTTTTGGCGACAACTTTTTGGACTTTCATCACTTCCGTCAACGCAGTCCTCTTTTCCATCGCAAACGTGAAAAATGGTCAAACAGTTTCGGCCGGATTTGCACTTAAACTCGTCTAAACCACAACACTGTTCGTCAAAGCCGTCCATACAATCAGACACTCCATCGCATAGGACTGTGTTCTCCAAACACTTGGGTTCGTCGCCATTACTTCGCGGACAAGAAAACTGTGTTTCCGAACATTGCGGACAATTGAGTTCATCCGACTTGTCCTGACATTCGGGCACTGCGTCACAGCGCCACACATTCGGAATGCAATTGACTTTTCCGCTGAGACACGCGAACTGATCGGGTGAACAGGTCGGGGGACTTATACACGTGCGCTCATCGTTAGAAAGGATAAGACCTTTAGGACAACCACACCTGCGACTGCTTTCGTTGTGCGCTATTAGACATAAGTGAGAACACCCGCCGTTTTCGTTCTGCAAAAATAATAATAGGTTTATAAGATAGTGAACGAGGCTTTCAGTCACTCTCTAGACTTCAATCCCAGAGACTATCGTTTAATTACTTTTGAAACATTTGACATAAGTATAGCCTAAAGTCTGTTCTCAAGACTTTAAGTCTTATTCTGTTTCGAATAAAACAAATGAAAACTATTAAACACTTACCAGACATGAGAGCGAAGTAATGTTTGCATCCATTTTGGCCACAGATATAATGTCTGTGTAATGTGGCGTTCGGTTATATACTGTTTGTTTCCCGGTTTCCGACAATTTGTTGATTCTTTCAATCACTTTCTGTTCGATCCAATAAATATAGTTTTCGTAAACGGCTATAGAAATCGGGTGCAGAACAGTGTGTTTTTGGACCGACGCTCCATAAACTACTCGTCTATTATCGCCGTCAAGAGAACTACATTCAATGTTCTGATGACTACTTTCGGCCCAATATAACAATTGACTGTCTGTGTCAACAGTCAGTGCCGACACTTCTTCCAGATTTGTCTCAATAACTGTTTTTCTAATTAAACCGAAAACAGATATTCTTTCGATTTTGGGAGGACTGACAGCATTGACCCAAAATA
Organism: Liacarus xylariae; assembly: GCA_034693365.1. Classification (NCBI taxonomy): domain Eukaryota; kingdom Metazoa; phylum Arthropoda; class Arachnida; order Sarcoptiformes; family Liacaridae; genus Liacarus; species Liacarus xylariae. Next base: position 21,309 of record JAQFXN010000147.1, on the reverse strand, counting down.
AATACCTATTTATGCAAAATTGCATTTTTAAATAAGAACTCACAGAAAAGAAAAGTAAATATAAAAATACCCTTTTTTGTGATGTAGGGATAGGGCACGGGGTCTGTCGTGAGTGTCGGATACAATTGCGCCGATATTTCTGCCGTCGAGACGCGTGACGTTAATAGAATTGGTTTGAATACACGTCCAGTAAATAACTCTGGAATAGGGATCTAATTCTAAATCAAAGGGTGCGTTCAGATCTTGAGGATTAGGAACTACTATTGCATTTGCGGTGCCGTTAATGTTAGCTCTTTTTATGGATAGAGTCCTGCCGTCTATCCAATAGATATTGTGTTCGTACGGATCATAAGCTAATGCTTTGACATTTTTGAGATTATGAATCGGAAGAGTAGTGTCCGGCGCGTCGGTCACCGAATCCATAACCAAACGGGTTATTGTGTTTCGTTGACTGAAGAGTAGAAAACTTTGCGGATCTTTGAATAAGAATAAAATTTTATTTTATTTGAATTTAAAATAAATGTATGTCTGGGTGAAGTCATACCGGCACAGGTCTTATTGTCTTCTTTGAGCACATAATGAGAAGAACAGACACAAGTGTGAGTATAGGCTCTTTGATTATTGCCGGGCAGTGCCAGACATAAGTGATCACACCCTCCATTATTGACAGCACAGGGGTTCCAACCGGACTGACGTGAGTTGTGATAGATTACTAAATCGATGACAAAATCCAATTGAGTTTGAATTGAAGTTCTGTTAAATCCATTCGATTTGTTTGCCCTTTCGATTGTATGAGTGGCCCAATCGGTCCAATAGATGTGAGACTGAAATACTGTCAGTCCGTAAGGATTGCTTAAATCATCTTTTAGGACGACATTACGATTAGATCCGTCTAAACCTGAGGACAGAATCTTTTTGGCCTCAATGTCCACCCAATAGATACGTCGCTCCATATAATCGATTGTAAGACTGTTAGCCCTCCCGGCGTTGTTCACTATAACCATTCGTTGTGTGCCATCAAGTGCTGAGCGTTGGATTCGATTTAAATCAGTCCAAAACATAAGTCCTTCGCTGGGACTCAGAGCTATGGAAAGAGGATTATCCAAGTCTTTCCAAATCAGAACTTTGCGATGAGTGCCGTCAAGTCGTGAGACTTCTATTCGATTGGACTCATTGTCAGACCAGTAGAGGTTGCGTGCGATCCAATCAATGGCCACTCCTTTCGGTGATTCTAATCCGAATTCGATTATGTGCTCAATATTACTGCCGTTCATAAACGCCCGACTAATCGATTTGAGCTTATCGTCAGTCCAATAGATTCTATTCTCATTCAAATCGTAATCAAAAGCAGTCGTTCCTTGAATGCCAGCGATTGGTATCAAATCTAAATGATGTGACTCTAAAGAAATTCTATGGATATCCGTGTGTCGGGCGAACAGTAGGAACGCCTCGGGAACTATACACGTCTGAGAATCTGTGGCCAATTCGTAGCCCATAGGACAGGCGCATATATAACGCTGTTTAGGTTTGTATAAACATAAGTGACTGCAATTGCCATTACTTATAGAACAAGTATTCGATCCTAAGACCCGATTGACAGCAACTGCTTTAAGACCCATAAGGTCTGGCAATTGGTCTACAATTGTTTCTCTCTGTTCTCCAGTAATCTTATGAACCCTTTCAACAGACCTTCTTTGCCAATCACTCCAATAAACCCATTCATTAAGTAAAGTAAACCCAAAAACATGTGGCAATTGGTCCGACACTATGACTGTGCGTTCAGAGCCATCGAAATTCGATTTCTCTATTTTATCGGTCTTTGCGTCCGACCAATAGATTGTTGAATAATTGTAGTCAATGGCCAACCCATTAGGCCATCCGAGACCAGTACTGATTACAACATTTCGTTGAGAGCCGTCGAGCGCCGCCCTCTCTATCTTCGGTTTTGATCCCCAATCCGTCCAAAAGATTAAACTATTTTTTTGTATTTTCATTCAAATTAATTCAATAAATGAAACCAAATATTATTCAAAACTCACCCTTCGATTGGATGGACGACTATAGCCCGGGGCTCATCCAAGCCCTCAGTTAAAAGAATTTTACGGAAAGTTCCGTTAAGTCGCGCCACTTCTATCCTATCAGTTCCGGTGTCCGTCCAATATATGTTTCGTGCGATCCAATCAATGGCCACTCCATCCGGATGATGCACTTCAGTGGACACTATGTCCTCCTGTGCCGAACCGTTTAGATAAGCCCGTCTAATCACGTGCACGTCGTCGTCAGTCCAATAGATCTTCTTATCAATCGGATCGAAGTCCACTGCAATCGCATGTTTTATGTGACGCAACGGTAGGACAACATCCGTGTGGTCGGGAGTGTCCAACGATATGCGCCGGATATCCACTCTTCGCGCCAATAATAGAATCTCTTCAGCACTTGAAGCGCATGTCTTAAGATCTGGAAGGAGTCGAACGCCTGTCGGACAACCGCATGAATAGAAGGGAGAAATGGATGACAACAAACAGAGCTCAGAACAGCCCCCGTTCTCGTGATCGCAGGGCGTCTCTGATGGCAACTGACGGGCGGATGAATACACGTGAATATCCATTGGAGACAACTGTCCGCTCAAAATCTTTCTTCTCTGTCCGGTATTCTTATTAAAGGCATGGATAGCACGGGTAGACCAATCAGTCCAATAGATAGTGTCCGCCAATATAGTCAGAGCAAAGGGATGCGGAAGATTGCCGTTCACTACAACCTTTCGATTACTTCCAGAGAAGTCCATCGAAGAGATAAACTTGAGTTTCGCGTCCGCCCAATACAACCTGTGCTCAGGGGTTAGAATCGACACATCCATCAAAGTTAATGTCAACAATAAAAATGTTTATTTCAAACCTCTTTGCCTCGTAGTCTATGGTGAGACCATTTGGCCAATAGATGTTGTCTTTGACAACAATAGTCCGCGTAATGGACTCGCCATCCATTGATGACTTCTCTATTTTAGGCACTTCTCCCCAATCCGTCCAAAACATTAAACTTTATTTTGAAAATAGATATAAAATATTTTTACAATATTTGACATTAAGTTTAAATGTTTTAAAAATATTTAAATATTTCAAAAATGGTTAAAAATTTTATAACTAAAAGACAAATATTGACAGAATTTTATAAATTAATTAACTGAACAAAAGTGCATAATTTAGAGTAATATTAAAATTAGTGCTACTGTTGGACCTCAATATAGGATTAAACTTCAATACAAATCCATGAAATTAAATTTAAAGAACGATTCAAACGACAATAGATTCACTTAAAACTGGTACAATTAGATGTATTAAACTCTTACAAGTTAGAATCATTAGTATATACTATATAGATAGGTATATTTTAACTTCCAACACAATAACATTTATACTATTTGAGCTGAAGTAAAAAATTCAAGTAAGATTATCCCAAAATTGTCTAACAAATTGTCCCGGATTACAAAGTTGTAGTATTGAAGTATTTGTGGAATAGATTACAAATAAATCAAGTTACAATTTTATATCGCAGGTAAAACATGGTCTTTTCAGCTAAAATTACTCATTTTAAGTGAAAAGCATTTTATAGATTAAAAATTTTAAACACATTCAAAATAACTATAGATTTGAAAGTAAAAATAAATGAACCACACTTAAAATTCCAATATTTAAGATAGGATGTATTTGGCAAAATCTCTAACTCGGAGGGTATTGGGCTAGTTCCCAGCCGTTGGCGCCCCTGCTTAAAACAGATTTCTTATGGAAAAAGTAATTTTAGAGTAAAAGATTTTGCAAATTAAATATAGACATTGTATTTTTGACTATTATAGGGAGAAAAGGAGTGTATTTATTAAATCTTGTCTGCACTTACAGTATTATAATTGCCTATTATTAATACCGGTAGGACTAGAATATTTCGATTATTACTTTAATAGCACTTTTTCTATTTGTGTTCTTTATTGAAAACATAATATAAACCAAAAGAATATATTTAAGGAATATTTAAAGAATTTTAAAGATTAATAAATTCTTACTATTATTAAACACTATTTAAAGTTTGCATTAAATAAAGAAAACAATTAATTAATAACAGAATAAAGTTTTAAGACAATTGAGTTTTATATAATAAATACCCGTCAGTTGGAGCCAAAGCAATAGCTCGGGGCTGATCCAAGTCTTTCCAGAAGAGCACTTTACGACCGGTGCCATCGAAACGACTCACTTCTATCCGATTAGTCTCAGAGTCAGTCCAATACAACTTCTTTGTGAGCCAATCCACGGCCAGACCGTCGGGGGATATAATTCCCGATTGAATTATTGTGAATGACTTGTCTTGAGTTAAACTGCCATTAATTTTGATGCCTTTAATCATTTCGAGTCCGATGTCGGCCCAGAATATAATACTCTCTTTGAAGTAGTAGTCCAGAGCCGCCGCCTCTTCCAAGTGAGACATTATTACCGATGCGTTCGCTCTTTGATTGTCTCCATTGAGTAAACGAATGTCCTTTCGATTGGCAAACAATAGATATGTCGGACGACTGACTCCTGAAGAATAAGACAGAGTTTTAATGCTTTCAAACATTCAAATATGGGATCAATAGATGTGAATAAACAATACCTGAAGTTATTGTAAAATAAATAAATAAAATGATTAATAAATAAATTGATTTGAAATTCATTTGTTTTGATCGATAAAAATGTTTGCTTTTGTGGCACTTCTTTGGAGGAATCGATGAAATTGGATGACAAACCCAACTATTGATCTCAAAATCAATCATTTTTTAAGTAAAATTCAATTCAATTCATAACTATTTGTAAACATTTCACTAAACAATCAAATAATAAATAATGCCTTTAAGTGATTGTCGATTGACTTGAGTTCACATTTTGTTTATAATTAATTTGAATTTCAATTATTTTATTAATTAATAAAATTAAATAAAACATAAAATAAAACAAATTTGAAAAACATTTCAATTGAAAGTGTGTTTGTATTGAGTCTATTGTCCTGTCATTAGGCCATCAAAAGGCCATTTCTTACAAACTATTTTAAGATTGGCTTTCCTTTAAACCACTCCTTCTTTCCTCATCTCAACCAATGATAATAGTTATACCAAAAACGTAATCACTTTGGCATTCAATGATTGAATCAATTAATTGTAAATATTTGACTGCAATTACTTCTTTGTAGACAACTATCCAGTGTTGTAGTCAAGACTCGAGTCAACCACTCAAGAGTGAGTGTCAAACAATGGCACCGACGGCACAGACGTACAGCTGAGGACAATGTTGTCGGTCATCGCTCACTACAAATGTCTTTCAGACGACAATATCTGGAATTAATTGGTTTAACTAAAAAAACTTTCGATTTAAAAAATAACTAATAGTTTATCATATTTACCAATATTTACCCTTTGCTACATTTTCTTTGACAAGACTTTATTTAGTGAAGACATATCTCGAGAATAATAGTTATTCCAGTAATAGTAATATTATATATTGACTATAATACAGGAGTCAAAGGGGTAAATATTCCAATTGTAGCCAAAATATTAAATAAATTAAGCATGCAAACTTCTTCATAGTTTTTGATAACTTCCCTCACTATTATTAATAGCAGTCGGCTATCGATTATTGCAAAATTTTCATAATTTTACTGCTTTTCGAGTTTTGAAATCAAAATCTTAATAAAAAAGATTATTAAATCGAAATCCACACAAACCACTTCGAATTACTGCATTGGAACTAACGTGCGAAACGGGAACCCTATTTCCTAAAATTTCCCTTAAGGGAATGGGAAGGGAACGGGAGTGAGAAGGGATTGAGTCACGGGAATGGGAAGGGATTGAGTGCTAGCAAAAGGGATTCCCATTTTTAGGCATCGATTCTCTTATATTCATTATACATGTGTTTTACATAAATAATAAGCTGTTATACAATGCTTTAAAGTTTAAATAAAGTATTAAGTTATGGGTATAAGACAAAGGGATTCTTTTTAACAATAAATAAATTGTATTATCATTGATAACTTTGAAACAAATATCTAACTATATGAGAAACACGTATTTCACTTTTACGGGAAATTGGACAGGAATGGGAAGGGAGTGAAAATTTTTATGGGAACGGGAAGGGATTTAACATTAAAACCACGGGAAGGGAAAAATTTTTTAGGACAATTTGGCACACTAGTTGGAACACAATTCTATGCAGACATTTTAGACCATCTTATTTGGCCAATGAATGAATTCTTGTCTCGATTTAACTCACCTCTAGTCAGATAGGATTGCAATCAAAAGCACATATTTTTCATTTATTCAAATATAATTCACTACAATTTGGTGTACAGAAACGGTGAGATAGATATGTGCGTTAAATGCAATCCTATCCCAACCCAAATGTGGTATATTTGACATAAATTCGGTTTATTGTTAACTTAGAATAGTTTAAGTTTAGCAAATGGATTGAATACAATGTTTTGTTTAATATTTTTATTTGAGACAAATTTTGACAATACTTACGAAACAAAGACTAACTATTAATATAGTACTGAAAGTCAATCCATACTATACTTACCAAAAGTTTATTTAAAATACTAAAGAAATTGAGAATTTAGTGCAAATTGTATTGAATTTTAGATTAACTTAAACTTAATTGAGTTCACGATTAAAATCGATCATTACTTTAGAAAAATAATAAGAATGTAATGAAATGTTTGTTGAGTTTAAGGCGAATACAATTCCTCTTTGGTATTGTACGCGACATAAGTGGGTTGACTATAGTTTTGGGTCTCGAATTGTTCATACGATGAAGAGTTACTGTTATCTCCGAATCCGCTTTCAAAGGGTTCGGTTTCGTACATATCGTTGTTGGCGTAGAGCCCGTCCTCCGCTTCCCCTTTCAGTTCAGTCTTAATCGAATCCATTTTGTCGTTCCTATTGTTGTCGAACTGTCGATGACTTCGTTTTCTGTCCCGACTATCACTTCTACTCTTTCGTCGTTTTCTAGACTTCTCCACCTCTTTGTCTTTGCTATCACTACTTCGGCGGTCGGTCGGGCGCTCCACTCCATCCCCACCGGCGCCGGCAGACTGTTCTTCATTATAGGTTACATCCCTAGCACTGCGCGAACGATCAGAGCGTCTGTGGTTTTCGTAGCGACTCTTTCTTTCCCTATCGCCGCCTCTTTCTCTATCCCTATCTTTTGGACTTTTACTTCTCCTCCGTTTCTCTCTTTCTCTATCTTTACTACGACTTCTCCTTTTCTCAGACCTCTCCCTATCCCTTGAGTGCCGTCGCGACGAGTCTTTGTCGTATCGATCGCTTCATTGTTTCAAAAATTATTTAGTTTTGAAATTATTTAAACAAATAAATTAATACAAACCGTTCGGCACTTCTGGCGTCGTCGCGACCCGAATGTCTTATATTTTCCTCCGGCGCTCCCTTTCGAGTGCCACCCAATCCTCCTCCTAATTAAATACAACAAAACAATTGTTTTTCTATTCATACAAAACAGTGTATCCGAACCGAGTCTGCGAGGAAGCCATCCCTTGACTGTGCGCCCCCTCTCCACGTCCACCAAAACCCGTTTGCCATCAATTTTCTTCCCGTCCGCGTGTTTATAGGCAGCTGTACAGAAGTGCAGAACTGATAAATTCTATACTTACCAACAATATTGATACCTACCATAGCTATCAATACTCACCCCAATTAACAATTAATTACTAATTCTTATTTCAATTACCAAAACTATCGATCACTCAATAAATGAGTGCAAAACAAGCAAAGCATTCATTCATTTTCTACTAATTTCTCATAAGAAAAGGTCGTATTATTTGATTACAATTAATCAGACATTCAAAGCATTTCAGGATTAGATTCATTTAATAGTTTGCAAACTATAACTTTTTGAATCTCCAATTCTTTTTTGTTATTTTCAATTTACAGTATTTACATCAATTGTGAACTTTATTTTTAATCTAATGGTCACCTCCTGTGAAGGCATCTAAAATTGTTATATTATTATACTTATACATAAGAGCATTTACTGCGGGATTATTTAATTTCTGAAAAACACTATTTGAAAACTATTTTGTCAATAATCCAGAATTGGGTTTTAAATAAACCAAAATTTCGACTAGCAAACACTATTCATTCCTTTCCTTTCTCTCTCTCTCTCTCTCTCCCTCCCTACCTCTCTCTCTCTCTTCCTCCCTACCTCTCTCTCTCTCTCTTCCTCCCTCTCTCTCTCTTTCTTCCTCCCTCTCTCTCTCTTTCTTCCTCCCTCCCTCTCTCTCTCTCGGCTAGGAGCTAGGATAAGTCTATACATTACTTTTGTAGAATCACATCTTTTTAAGTTAAATAGAGATATGAAGTACAAAACTGGAGATTTAAAAAGATTATAGAACAGAGAGACCTATTATATGTCACTACCTAATCAACTGTTGAATGTCATTAAAATTATCCCCGAATCCTGATATTTCCCAAATTAATTATAGGTTTCAATGTATGGCATTCGAAATAACGTATTTAATAATAGTTACCATAATATGAATTCGACTTATTCTAAAGATATCGGCATTTTGTCTGACCTTTTCATATAAATTGCAAACATTTGTTACGAATCTAATCAATGGTGACATAAACGCAGGGATTCAGCAAATTATTAACAATATATTGAAATTCTATATAAAAATAATGTAATGTACTTTAGCTAAAACTTTCAAATTATGAAATATCGAAAATAAAATATTCAAAAACAAAAATAATTCCAGAACTTTCATAAACTCCGATCCAATTGATGAGAATAATGTGAAGAAAACATGAAGGGGAAAGTCTTATTTCTCAAACTACTGTAGTTCTGTTTACAGTTACTGAAGGTGATATTATATTCATCCCGGGTATCTGGCCGGGAACATTCAACAACTGAATAAAATAACAAGTTTGTAATTACTCACAAAACATATAACAGAAAATTACAAATTATTCATAGAATTTATAACTCTATAACTGTAACGCTCGCTAAGGTTGTATCAAATAAACGTCCAGTCAATACAGTAAAGCAATACTAATGCAATGAACTTAAATATCTAACAATTCAACTAACCATTAGAAAAGTACATTTTAGTATTACATCAAAGATGGGCAAAGGGGAAAATTTCAGGTGGGGGTATTGCATTTTGGCGAAGCTAGGGGGTATTCCGGGCTGGACCCCCTTTGCCTATCCCTATATTACATTTAAGTTTTGGCAAACATTTTTCTCAATCGCTTGGAAGGGGTATTATAAATAGAATTGTTATTTCGTAATAAATTAACTTTTCTAAAAACGTTAAACAATATAATCTCTTCGATAGGACTTTTATCGCCTTTTCTATTTGTAAATATACTCCATTATACAGTTACTGTAGTTATACTCCATTTAGCAAGGGGCAATTTCGTACAAAAACTTAATATTCAAACTTCAATTTCATCAAAAGCTCAGATAAAAACTAAAATATTGTCTAAAAATTGTTTAAATCAATCAAGTCTTAAATCAATATTAAAGCTTAAATATTTGTATAAAATTTTAAATTTTAAAAAATATCCTGACTTTTGACTGATAAGAATCTAAGGTATGATGTGTTGTATTAATGACCAAAGCCTTACCCAACATAACACTCATTGGTATTATGTGTAAACCTATTGATAACTTACATCACATACAAACCGAATTAATATGTTCTTAAACTATGGTTCTATTGAATGGCGCCACCAATAAGTTGGGCCAATTATAGCTGCATAAGAGATAAGGTATAGGATAAGTGAGCCCTTTATTAATCATAAATAAGTTATTATGATATCAATCATTAATTGAATTAAAATTTGGTAAACAAATCAAATGAACGCCTATTACTAATGACTCCCATTATAACTCTTACTCTTATCCAAAATTATTGTCTCCTTTAGTCGGCAATTAATGACATTTAGACAAAGCGACGGCACTTACCGACGAAAGTGCTTCGAATCGGTTTTCATTTGCAAATATTAACATTACTTTAAATTTAGTGTAAAATTACCTCAAAATCATTGCTTTACAGCAGAACTCGCGCTTAAAAAGTGAAACTTAAGCCTAAAAATTGAATTAAAGACAAACTTACAGTGCATTTCCCTCTCGTGCTCGAACTCTATGAACGCATAGCCTCGAGGTTTGCCGCTAACCTTGTCCTGTGCCAACACAATCTGCACAATTCCACTACAGTTAGCACATGACATAACAGACACACTAGTGCACACTTACCTTCTTTATGGGGCCGTAAGACTCGAATTCTCGCCTCAGTTTGGTTTCAGTCGTGTCGTAATTGATTCGAGCGATGAATAGTGTTTTGTAGGGATCGGACGTCGCGTTACTATAGGACTGCGGATCCCCTGAAGAGTCAACAATACAGTCATTACTAAATCATTCATTTATTAACAAAATGTGTTTCAGAGCACATACACAGAGCTATTCCCTGTTCCAACTTATAGGCCGCCTGTTCTGCCCGTTCCCGACGTTTGCGTTCAATTCGTTCTTCTCTGGTCTCAAGTCGTGCGGGCAGTGGTGTGTCCTTCGGGTCCTTTAGAGCAGTTATAGTAATTAACATAAAATCAATAACAAATGGATGTATGCATTCATTACCTCAAAGTGGGATAAGAACTGTCCGACACCTGTATAGCCGCGACTCTTCTTCTCGTGCGGCAACTTCTGCGCCGGTGGTAGGAAAGGGATGGGCTCTCGCGGCGCGAAGAGGGCTAAAAGATTTGGCGGTAAGTATTGTGTCATAACTCTAATGGCATTTAACTATTAATTAAAAACTTATTTTATTATTAAATCGTATTTTCTTTGACTCAAAACAAATGCCTCACAAATGGCGACAAATTATTGCCATTAAGTGATCGATAATTACGTCAAACTCTGCACAAAGAATTCAATTGACATTAGGTTTGTCTGATTTGGACGTAATTTCTGGACAAACCCTTGAATTAATTTTGCGTTCATTTGTTTATTATTTGCAAAAAACGTTTTTCAAACCCGACTTAACGTAAAACTAAAGTAAAGTTAAAATATATTTAATTTAAAATCAATTTTAGTCTTAAATCGTCTCAGAATTGGTCCAAACCTTAAACAATGATTATTCCCATTCGTTGTTTCACTTGTGGTAAAGTAATCGGCAATAAATGGGAGCCATATCTCAATCTACTTCAGGCCGAATACACTGAGGGGTAAGACATAAGACATTTACGACAATCGGTTTAATTAATGACAATTACTGTCCACTAATATAGCGATGCTTTGGATGCGTTGGGATTAAAGCGTTATTGTTGTCGTCGTATGCTTTTAGGACACGTAGACCTCATTGAGAAACTACTCAATTATGCGCCGCTCGAGAAGTAGACCTCTCTCTCCGCCAAACCGTTCATTCCTTTCATATAACCACTGATTCAGTGATTGTAATATTTATTTGAATGTAAACCAAAGTTTGATTCAATTGTAATATATTTTAATGCTTTCAACACTTAATTTATATCAAATCTAAATGTACCCAATTCTCCCTCATATAAGACCCGGTCTTATATGTGAATATAAGCTAACAGTTCTGACAAATTCACATACAATTGCATTAAATTATAACTGATTTTTATTGAATGAAATATGAATACAATTAATCATTAATTCAATGATTTAACTTATATAAAAATTAATTTTCATTAGAATCAATGTCTTCGACCCTTTCATGTCCTGTCTCATCAGAAAACAATGTTTGCATTAAAATTTAATAAATAGAAATAAAGTTAATTCTGAAAAATAATAAGCAATTTATTAGCAAATTACCAAAATACCTCCTGAGATGAAGAAAAAACAAACAATTTTGAGGTACCCCCTAACAATTTTGAAAAAACAGCGCTGAAGGCACCGTTTTTAAATATTCTGTGAAATTATATCTAAATTCTTAGAAAAATTACAGAATTTCTCAAATTCTTGCTATGTTATAGTCAAATTAGTAAAATTCTGTTAAATCCTTGCAGAATTTGACGATTGCAAAATTCTCCACCCTATACCCCCTGTGATTTTGAGGTTTTTATCAGTACCCTATACCCCCCCTGACTTTTCGATCTTGCTCACTCCTAATTTATATAAAAACAAAGATAAATTATCATTCAAATTCTTCATTATATTTGTAAAGTTTCTATGAAATGAGATATTTTCAATTCAAAATCCAATTTAAAATTCACTAATAAGGACTGAAAATTTCAATAAAAAGCGATGGACTTGTATCCGCATATGACAAATTCACTTATAAGACCGGGTCTTATATGCGAGAGAATTCGGGTAATATCATTATACAGTAGATATAAGGCGAATAGTGTTAAACAATACTAAATATAACAAATATATTTTAATCATCTTAATTAAATAAGAATTAGTTAAAAATTAACATAAAAAAAGAATCTATTTAATATTTAACAATTTTTCATAATTTGGTGTTATAGAATTTGAACAAGCTATACTAAAATCAATATATGAATCAATGAATAGATTGTTTGGTTTGAATACAACTAATATACCAATCAATGAATTAATTGTTTTATTTTAATTTAATTAATAATATCGATCACTGATTACTAATTTATTGACAATTATTCAATTCAATTACATTTTAGCTAAAAAAGCTTAATATATTAAAAATATTTTGAGATAAAGTCGAAAAATACTTTATTATATTTTTTAAATAATTATTACAAAAAACAGTAACGAATTATTTGTATTATAAAAGCTCTGCATTAGCTTTAATCTGCGCAAAACAAAAGCTACTGTACATTCATAGTTTAATACCATGTTTTTTGTTCGGGTTTGATCTGGATCATTCACATATTAGTCAAAATATAAACATAAAGCGAGACACTGACAAATATAAGAGAATTATGTTCATTAATCAATTGAGGTTCACAATCATATAAGGGCTTATAGCCTTAGTATGTAATACAGTATAAAAAGGACTAAAAGTCTGGAATAACAATGCATTAAAAATTCTTTTTACAGTAAACAAAAGTATTTTTGTAAAATAAATGGATTTTAATGATTGGATTTTAATTGAATACAAATTACATTAGATATTAATCACATTCAGTCACATCAGAATATATATAATTGTTGTTTTATTTAAATAATTTGTATTTAAATTAAAGTTAATTTTCTTTTAATTAGTTTTGTTTTGTTTACTAAAAGTACTGTTACATTGAAAGCACGAGTTTTTATGCAATGTTTACCCTTTGTATGTAAGCGATGGGGCATTGATATAAGCCCTTATATGATTGTGAACCTCAATAATTTTAGACATTAAAAACGGTAATCATGTGATTAAATATTGTTCGCCAAAAGAGTTTTAGGCATAAAAAATATTTTTATCTGTAAATGTTATTGTCCCACGAGTTTGGACTGTGGCTAAAGTTCTGACCAAATCTTATTTTAACTATAAATAAAAAATTTCAGGGCTTTCTCAGGGGTTATTTGAGACATTCAATAGTTTCTAATTCAACTTATTTTACAGTTAAATAAAACTACGTTCCCATTGTGGCCATAATGTGGTCCATTCCCGGTGCGGACTTTCTAATATTCAACAGATAGTATAGCCACTCAGTTATATGGTTTAATTTATACACAAATAAAATGACATTGAGAGCCGAGGTATCCCAGTAGGGGCTTCTGGTCTTACTGTGGCGAAGGGTCGCTGGTTCGAGCCTAGCAGTGGATCTATTTATTTAGACTTTTTCAACTAATATGACACTCAGTTGTTCTCACTTCACTGCTAGCAATGAGCAGTCACTTGTTCTGGAAGGATGGAAGGAGTGGGAAGAAGTGCATTAGACACTGACGCATAGTATTCGAGAACTACGCCGACACCGAAAGGTACAAAAGGCGTTCATGAAAATGGTGAATAAAAATGATATTCAAAGGGTAGTTGAATTAGTAGAGTATTACCGGAAGTAGGAATAGAGTTGAATATTGTTAAGAATGCAATTATAATTTCTATAAAATGATAATAACGTTTTTGAATACAAATTTTACTAATCCTTATAAAACAAAAATTATAAAACGATTAAACACTTCAAAAATTTAAAGAAACGTAAATATAAACCATTTTTATAACTTACTGTATATTAGCGTAAAATGAATTAATTTTTACATTTTTTACAAATTTAGCAGTTTTTAGCCTCTATTAACCCATATATACAGTCTCTGTTTGTCTGACTCTTTTGAAGTTTTGACTAAATTATTATTACTTTTAATTAGAGGTTCAAAACGGATACACAATTAGGGATCAGATCCGATCCTTTTTGGACCTCTAATTCATTAATGATTTGAAATGTTTTTTATGCAATAATTCTGTTATTAAACAAAAGTTGGAATTATCCTCTGTTTTGTCTGAAATAGCCATTGAATTCGAATCCATTTCCGTTATTAATTCACAACTATTTTCTTCAATAACTTCTTGTTTTACATTATCTGAAAAACAATAGAATCATTTGTTACAAAGTTTTGAAGTTTTTTCCCAATAATTACCAGAATTTGAAACATAGTTGTGTTCAACACTTTCTTCTGTTCGTTTAGTGACTAAAATTAGAAAAAAATCATTTTTACGGTAATTGAAATACAAGTTATTTTTTGAACAAAAATACCGGGTATTGGAGTCGTATCGAAGTCTATGTTTGGATTAATCAATGGATTGTTAATTAATATAAGTGTCGGAACACTTTTGGACAGATTTTGATGCTTTTTATGATGTTCTTCAAAGTTTTGGGTCTTTTCTGTAATGAACTCACAGTAACCACATTTATAAACCACTTGTTTGTGGATCTGATAGTTGTGTAAAATGAGAAACCGCTCCGAATCGAAGCTTATATTACATTTGATGCATGTTTTTATGTTCTCTGAATTGATTGAATGGTATTCAGAAATTTTTGAATTTTTATTCAACTCTTCACTGGTTTTGTCTTTAGTTTCTCCTGAATTCGAGTCAATAATTTCACAAACATTTTCTTCTTCTTTTAGATTATCTAAAGAAAAGAATTTCTTTTTAAAAATAAATTCATATAAAAGTTAATTCTCAATAAATACCAGAATTCAATCCATAGTTCTGTTGATTAATTGTTACGACATTTGGCTCAATATTTGTGGAACCAATTGGTAAATCTTTTGCTTTACTATAGTTATTAATCTTTTTTAGTGGCCTTTTATTGAACCGATAGGGACTGGAATGGAACTGATTCTTATGTTTTATTAATTGAATATTTGATTCAAACTGTTTATAACAGCTATTAATACTACAAAAAAAGCTCAAACTTTTACTGTTAGATCTGTATTTAAGTGGTTTAACGACAGTGGGAGTACAGGTGCCCTTCATGTGATAGGAATTCCTGTGGTATACATAAGTACTCTTTAACTCAAACTGTTCATTGCATTCCTTGCACTTCAAGTCTTCGTCGATGTGTTTAAACGACAATTCGTGTTCCCGTAACTCATCTTCGCTTAGAAAGCATTTCAAACATGCGATACATCTATTGTGCACTTTATTTAAGTGTTCGGTTAGTTTGGCCTTAACTATGAACTCAGAGCCACATTTGTCACAGACATAGGGCAGTTGTGAATTGGTTTGAGGATTAGTAGTGTTTGGATTTAAGTCGTGTTGTTTAATGTGTAATTCCATTAATTGTATTGTTTTGCAGTATTTGTCGCATAAGAAACAATTTAAGAGTTCCAGCGGTTTGTTGTGAAATCTTCTCATGTGTTTGAATAGGAGTTCATTTGTTAAAAACTTTTGCTCACAATTCGTACAATTAATCAATTTATGACTTTTGTCTATATGTTCTCCCAATACAATAGCCGTTGAAAACTGTTCATTACATACATAACATTTGTGCAAAATCTCTGTTGTTTTTGAGACAACTTTTTTGTCGCTTTTATTTAAGACAACATTTGGTGATTCAATAGTTTTTTCGCCAATTGATTGTGGATTTACTTTAGAATAAGTCTTAATATTAGAATTGCTTTTATGATTGAATACAGGAATATCTGATTTAAGCACTTCTTTAATGTTGTCATTAATCTTCTGTTCGTTAGTCTTATTAACCGATTCTTTACTTGTATTACAGATTGTAATCGATTTGTTTCTCGGATTGTATTGTATTTGCGGTAAAATATTCTTATTTTTAGTCATTGAACTGATGCCTGACTTATAAGGACTGACTATTTTGGAGACAATTAGTCTAACATTTGATTGACTCATATCTGTGTCAATAATTTCTTCATTACTGGTACTTTTGGTGTATCCAAAGGGGCGAATAACGGGACCCCTGTATCCACTTTTATCCCTATTTGTCTCCATTTCAGTGGGTTTTGGCATAATTTTTCTCATTTTTGCGTAACTATTAATCTCTTCAATCAATTCATTGTTTGTTTTGCGTTTATGTAATGTTTCTATAGTTTTGTTGTCATTTATTGGTTTCGTTTGTTTTGAATTACAATTAGTTTTGACAACACTTTCAGCACTTGTTTTGCTATTGTTTTCACTTTTATTACTCAACCCTTTATTGGCCTTCAATTGTGTGAAATCGCTATTTAATTGATTCAATACTCTGATTATATCTATATTTTGATCGCATTTGCAGTTATTCATCAAAAATATTGAATAAATTCTCATTTTGTCTAAAATTTTATTCAAATTGCGTTCAAAACGTAATTCATTTAAAAGTCTATTATTTTCTTCTCTCACTGTAATCGACATATCGTTGGCTTATATTTCGCACACTTTTCTCATTAATTAGCGCTAAATATAACACAAATTTAAATCACAATTACATTAATTGTAAATATATTTATTGAATCCATTCATTCAATTACGACATCAAAACAATGTTTTCATTTTTCCCATAGCTTTGTCTCAATTCATAAAATATGTCTAAAATTAATTCAGTTTTTTATTAAATGACAGACTTTATGTGAATATTATCGATAAATTTGTATATTAATAGCCGAATGATTGTAAAATCTAGCATTGCATTGCATTAATAAGAATTAACAAAGGACATAATTCATCGGCTATTCTCCAAACTTTTTATTTCTGCGAAAAAGTTGTCCACTTGTGAGGTCGAGGAGTCAAGTAGTGGTTATTAAAATTATGCATGTTAATTTGCAGTACCTAAAAAAGGTATGACTCTGTACATTAGATATGCCCAAAGACCTAAAAGTCATGGGAGGTATAGCCAAAATTCAAAGGGGGGGGGGTAAAGTAAAAACACAATTTTTTGCCTAGGGCACAAAAAGTCAATAGGTGTATTTTGGTAATTTTTCGGAAACAGAGGGTATTTTGGCTATACTCCCTATTGGGCATCCCTACTGCAAATGTATCTTACATTGATTTGAGCATGCCTCATTAATGAATTTGAGATTTAGTAAACACTTACTAATTGAATAAATTGGAAATCCAATGAAATGAGAATTCTTCTTTTAATTTGTGTAATCTTTGATTTGTTTAATTATTATATATATTTCAAAGCAATATATTTCTGTAAACAATAAAAGGTGAAGGCTTTTCTACTTGATAGATTTTAATCATGTCAATGATTCATTGACAAATAGTCAAATAAAAGGATATCTAAAAAATAGTTATAAAATAAACATAATAATAAAAGCAACAATTTTGAATTTTTATTCGTTTTAATGGAATGCTAGCTGATTTTTAAAGATATTTTTAGTATAAAGAAAATTTCATCACACAAAAACAAATGTATGGTTTGGTATTGAAAGCGATATATAAATTTTCTTTTATTTAGAATAACTAAAGACTTACAGTAGTTTTGAATTAAAATATTTGAAAAAATATGTTTGAATTGAATGAACGATTAAAAGAAATTATATTCTAATTCATAAATATACAGCATTGTGTTTTATTGAGTATTTTAAAATTGACCTGTTTAATTGTTACAATATTAGGGCAGATTTAGAAATATTTGTTTTTTAAGTTCTGTAAAAATTACTAAATTATACAGAATATAAGTAGATTTACAGAATATTCCGGGCTATATATTAATATTGCATTTTTGATTTTATCCATTACTGGTTTAATAGATATGATACTCGAAATTATATGATTTAGTAATTCTGTATTTCTAGATATGGAATAGACAGGTGCCTGACCTCCACATAAGACCTTAAGTTAGTATTCATCGCATTGAGACGTTTTCACTCCTCTGGATCTTGACTTTCGAACGCCTCTTCGGACCACCCCCTCACCCCTCACCCCCTCCACTTTGGGGTCAGCTCTTCGGTGTTGAGCGGTAGCGTCCGGTTTATTCGTTAATCTCTTTTCATACAACTTATAGTCCGTTCGTCTGTTACTTAAGTTGATTGCATTACTCAAAGCGAAGACGGGTTTGATCTGCAATTAATTCCAGTCATAAATATATTGTAATATTTTGGAACATTTGGAGAAACCATTTGTTTCGATACTCCAAGCAATCCCTGGTCTTTCGTCATAAAAACCAGGATCAGGATCAGTCGAATGGAAGAGCATATTAATGCTCCAGGACTGAGCACATCACCCCCGATGATTCGGTCCAATATATTAACTGTTGCAATGCTCAAAGATCAAGTGATAACCAAAAGTAGGTGTATTTTTTAGCCAATTTTATATATTTTTATTCATATATATTATTATATGTAATAAAGAAAGGGCATTATGAGATTTTTAAAAATATTTCAACAAGGCTAACCAAGGTTGCATTCTATAGCTTAATTACTTATATCCCAACCATTGCCACCATTTAATAATTTTATAGATTATAAAACTCAAAATATTTTCAGCTATAATAGTACAACATGTATAGCACGTGTACAGAGCCTCGCGTAGCTGTTTGGCCCAAACGACCAACCTGTCAGGGGTTCTACACCTGCAGACCCCAATGGGGTGATCTGTAGCTCTAGTCGCCGCCTGCTATGGCAACCGCGTCTCCACACGCACTGTAAGTTGCGATTAAGATATTCAGATAATTAAACACAAATATATTTAAACACAGACTTAATTTAATTGATTATAATTAACACAAATAGAATATACAAATACTTTTTGGTCTATAAGTATAGCTTTTAGTTAATGGAGTTTAGTTAAAGTTCGCAATTCTTAAGCAACACTCCAAGTCCCTTAAAAAACTTGTGGTTTGGATTTTATACCCAAGAGAAGGGGCTTAACAACTAGATCTTATTTCTAGCAGCGAATACCGTATTTCACTGCAATATTATGCCAGTGCTACCATAAAAGTATATATACCACTGCCACCACCGGGATCTGACCACCTCGGATAGATCGACTGACCGACGGGTCACCACCCTCTCTGGCCACCCGCTGACCAGCCCTTACCACTCAATTTATGTTTAACAATAGCTTCGGTGACGTAATACAACAATACCCTTAGAGGTGATACAGGAGTCCCTGTCTTGGGAGGAATGGGCGCTGAATCAAGAGGTTGGACAACAAGAATGGGACGATAGGTCAAAGAAAGAGAAGTCGGATTCAGAGGAAGATTGGGATTAAGAGTCGAACCTAAAGTGCAGTACTTTTCCTAAAAAGGAGTTTAAAGTTTAGAGTTTAAGCAAAACTTGAGATTAAAATTGTTTTCTCTAAACTATAATATTTTTGTGATAAAAGTTTTCACTTTTGAACTCATTTTGTATTTCATTAGAATTTTATTTAAAACTTGTTTTTGATTTTTGAATTTCAAACAGAAATTGTGATAAAAAGAATTGATTTTTGAATTGTTTTTCAGTTGGGTTTTGGCCGCAAATCAGTCCAGTCATGGGATCTGATCTCAACTACAATAATGTCTTTTTTTGTGTAAAAACTGATAATATCTTCACTTAATTAACGAATACTTAAATAAAATTATATTTAATTAAATGTTTTTATTTTATTTTATTTATTGGTTTTAAAAAAGTTTTATTTATATTTTGACGAAAAAGTAATTTATATTCAGACGAAAGAAATATTGAGTTTTAGGTCCGACTGAAGTGAGTTTTGGCCACATTTGATGACTGGATCGACCATCGATTGACTCGAATTGACTTTATTCTGGTTTATCGGACGGACCCTGAGCTACACTACCCATACATAGACTTTTACCCCCGAAGACCAACGAGTACTGTATTATAACTGATAAAGTATTATCTCCACATCTACTCTGCAATTATAACATATATAAGTAAGTCTTCAAATTCCTCTGCTGGAGCATAGGTTGAAGTGGTGCAAACTTCACAAAATTTCCTAAAGTGTTTTTGATTCCTAAAAACATGAATTTTAGCCAATCACATGTTTTGGTCCACAAGTTCAACCTATGCTCAAGCAGAGGAATTTGAGGACCCTATAGATAAGCAAACCTATAATCTTTGAAGATCTTTATTTTCCTCTATTTTGAAATACTTTTAAAATTAACATTTTTATACATAAATATTGTTTGGCATAGAATAACTTAAGGTAAATTCAAATACTCCAACGTATCTAAAGTACTCACCAAACCAACAACTACTGAGTTTAATGTTTTGTTAATCTGGTCAACTTTCACAAAATTTCATTTCTTCTAATAATCAGAACGATTTTGAGCATATAATGTAAATGAAGATCAAAAATATATTTTTAATATAATTAATTTTATCTATGGATTCGTTGAAAACATTTTATTAAATTTTTGAAATTGTGCTTGCTATATGCTCAATTGATTAAATCATCTATGGCTACGGTTCCCATTTTTAGACCATTGGACGATTTACAGTATTTATCCCCAAAGAAGTCCAGTGCCCCTCAAATCCCCCCCTATAAACTTCATGTGACACAACTGTAGCACAAATTCATAAACAAATTCTGTTTCTTTATTAACTATTTGTTTCTTTATAAACATTTATTAAATTATTGAATTAATAATTGAATTATTAAATTCGAGAAAACTTATTTTTAATTTAAGTAAAATTTGATTTAATCCAAAGATTTTCATTGCACCACAATTTCGCTTAAATCGAGAAAATACTGTACAGTTAATGCATTTTAGTTCAGGAAACAAACTGTATTTATAATTAATAATTATGTATAAAATAGCATAAAAGCTGTAATGAATGACATCACTAATCATAAGCTCTTGAGTAACACTAAATGTCTTACAAGGAGTGGATTCTAAAAATGGTCACTGGCATGCACTTTTTTAGACAAAATTAATCTTCATGTTCTTCTGAACAA
>JAQFXN010000146.1:0-28483 GCA_034693365.1 Liacarus xylariae | reverse complement strand
TTACTTTTGGACAATATGGGGATTTACAAGTACAACCGGCATTACATGGATAAAAATAAAAAATCGTAGGTTTATATTCAGACTAGGTTTGCATTCTGTCAATTCTATCTAGATTTTTTTTGTTTGGGCTAAAAACTTCAATCATTGACATTAGTTTTTTTACGAATAAAATATATCAAAGTTTATAATCCTTCTTATATTTGTGTCAACAGAAGAAGTTCTTACTTGAATTTATGATACTAACTATTTGCGGCTTTTTCAATTTGAAAGCATAAATGTGATCAAAATATGTAAACTGATAAAATATTAGAGGAGTGCCCTACAAAGTCTAACCACCTTTGGGAGGGGCTCAAATCATAATGTTTTATTATCCATAATGCTTGATAATATTAAAATTAATTCCATTGAAAATTTAGTTTTTTATTTTTTTAGTAACATTTTTGTGCAGTATATAAATGAATATAATCATAATCAAATTATTTATTACAGCTTTTGAATTTTTTATTGAAAAATAACAAATTTTCTATAAATATTTTAATTATATTTTATCCTGAATAGAAACGTGTTAACGATTAATACCATTAATTTCTTTACTTTCCAAGTAATGGAAAGTTCAATAATCTTATTTACTTTACAATCAGTTTAATTTAAAATTGTTAACAAGTTAAATTTTTAAGTAAATATTTTCTAACAGTACTTAGTACTTGAATTTATATTTTTATTCTAAATATTAAAAGCTATGTAAATAGCAATTAGTTGATTGAGACCACAGTTTAATAATTCTTTACGCAATTCCAAGCAATTTATACGATAAACACCAAAAAAAACATATATAGCATGTCTATACTGTGTTTATCAATGCTATGGAAAATCCATAAATAATTATCATAAGGGGTTTGTACTATAAAAATATTGAATCGAACAAAAGTATTTGTGGAATATTCTTGAAGTGATTGCTTAAATTAGGAAATAATTCAGAAGTAATAAAATAAATAAATTGGAAAGAAATTATAGCAATGACAATTCATTAATATTACATCTATTGTTCAACAATATTAGATTCTAATATTACACTAAAAAATAAATTAAAATAACTAAATGCTGATATTTATTTGTGAAATCTGTATTTGAAGTAATAGGAAAAAATGCATAATTAATAAAAAAAGAAAATTTATTTAAATAGTTATAAAACTTTGGTTTTACTTCCACTCCCTGTCTGGCCATAGAATTCTCAGCTGTTTGTGAGGAATAGTGCCATTCATATGAAGACAATAATCTATAGGTCTTCATAGCTCTAGTATCGACCGAAAACTTAATTTATAAATTTTAAACAATAGTTAAAATCGTTTGATTAATTTCTCAATAAATATCATTCAATGATTTTATACAAATATAATTTTGATTATATTTCGTAAATAATTATTCAAACCTATTATTGTATTATAAATAAAATAATCTATTATTAGAATTCCGTAAAGAATTGTACATGGTGTAAATATAATATTTGTTGTACTTAAACTATCAAAGTTTTATGCCCACAACAGATTAATTCAACCATATTCAAATAAAGCAAGATTATATTTAATTTGCTCAAGTAGAATTTTATTTTATTTTAACATAATTAATATATATATTCTTGATTTAAACTATTTCATCAATATAAGTTATAACAGTTGTGCTCATTTCAGATATATTATATTATATTGCGTTAAATAAGCATATTACTATTTATAGATGATTAATTGAGAATTTCTTAATTATAATTATCTTGTTTATTCAGCAAAAAATATCGTGTCATTTATACATTAATTCAATGGAGAGAACTTATGATAAAAATAATTTTTATATAAAATCGATTTTAGAATAAAAAGTGATATTATTTATGCACAGGGTTTTTTGACAAATTATGGACATTAGTTTTTATACGAATAAAATATATCAAAGTTTATAATCCTTCTTCTATTTGTGTTAATAGAAGAAGTTCTTACTTGAATTGATGCATGTAAAAATTATAAAAATTATCTGCTCGCATTGATTAGCAAAAAATTTAGCCCCGGTATGACTTATTGGAACTGCATATATTTTATACAGTTTAGTGTGTGTTTTAGTCTACAAAGCTATTCAATTTGATAGATTTATAGTTTAATTTCATAAATTGTAGCAGGATAATAGTTATTAGTTAAAAAATTTTTTAAAAATTAAGACTTTTTAAAAATTTTATCAGAAAAGGAGATAACATCAACAAGTTATTTTTTAATTCACATTATTAAGTTTAATTAAAATTTCTTTTTTAAATCTATCCACACATAAATATTATTGATTACGTAAATTACAAAAATCAGTTTAATATTAAAGCAAAAAATGCATTTCAAACATCTTGAATTGATTATTATCAACATGCTTTTTAATTTATGTTAATAAGCAGACAATGAATATAAAATATGAAAATATGAACAATAATTGTTCAAAAATTTAATAGAAAAATATGCGAGAAATATAAACTTAAAAATATTAATTTGAAATTGTCATTTCTATGATTTGAAGATTCTGTCAAGATGAATTATACATTACATCAAATTGAAGTGGTTTGTAGACTAGAACACACTAAACTGTATAAAACATATGCATTTTTAATAAGTCATACCGGGGCTAAATTTTTTGCTAATCAATTCGAGCAGATAATTTTTACAATTTTTACATACATGTACAATTAAAGCATTCAGGAAAAAAATTTGAACAAAATCTAATCCGGAGCGCTGGATTAGAGTGCGAAATCGTCTTGGTATTTCGATCCATTCCATTCCCTTCGCCTTTATTTTTCAATCCATTCCCTTGAGATATGTCTAGAAATTATTCCCTTCCATTTCCTTGTGATATGTTTAGAATCCATTCCCTTCCCACTCCCTTCAATCCCGCGAATTACTTCAACACACATACGTAATCTCAGCTCAAACTCTTGCGAGCAAAAAAAGACCAATTACACATATATACTGTGATTGTGTAACTGTAACCGTAGGTCTAAACACTATAAGGGAGTGAATGGATGAATGTATGTATCCGCGGGTCCCTTATTGACGAACTTTCAATCCATTCCCTTCAGGTATGCTTTGAATCAATTCCCTTTCCCTTGAGATATATATAGAATCCATTCCCTTCCCTTTCCCTTGAGGGAGTGGGAAGGGAAGGGAAAATGAAGGGAATAGGGATTCCCGTATCGCGTTCTACTTCAGTTATTCAATTATAAACAGGTCAATAGTAACATCATGGTATGTGATTTAAGCAACAAAAAAATTCCAATGTAATTTTTCAATTTTTGGCAAAAACACTAGAAAGGTTATTTTGAAAATTATTATTAAAATTCATTGATTTGATTTCCCCTTAACATTTTATTAGGATTTCATGTTTTTCATATTATTTACAAAATGGTCCTGATGTTAATAATTGGTCTAAAACTCATTTTTTTTGCCAATTTTAAAAATATGCTAACACTACTTGTTTAAAAGTTGCTAGAATAAAGACAAGATATGTTAAGGGGATAAAAAATTATAGCCAATTCTAATGGATATTTTATAATACTTTATAAATTTCTGATATCTTTTTGTTTCATGTCTTAGATTTAGAATATTTCGTACACTTAGTATAAATAATATTATATAAAATTCATTAATATTTTCTAGATGCTTTTCAATTCTAGAAATTGAATATTTATTCAAAATTCATGTTTCATTTGAAAACAATTTAAATACAAAAATTAGTTCAAATATTAATAAATTTTTAAACCATTAGAAATTATTGCTTACTTTAAAAAGATATTCTGTTATGCAATGAATTCATAATAATTCTAATAATAATTATTTTTGTCGAAATGTAGAAAATAATTTATTTTTACATACATTTTGTTTTAATTTAATTCTTTCTATAATATAAAATGTGTTAAAACGGTGCAAAAATAATATTCTCTTATTTTATCTAAAAAAATCAATCAAATCATTGACAATTTGCTCATTAGTTTTCCGAAATATAGATGAAACGATTAAAAATTTTGTCTAAAATATATATAATTATATTATAATTCACTAACTGTTGCAGAACTACAGTTAGGAATACCGGAACAGAATATATGCATAAATGTATAGATAGTGAGCGTATAATATAATACTTATCGACAATAACAGTAATAATGTTATAACTTTTGTGATATTAGTTTTGAGTTCATTATAGTGTAACAGAAACAGTATGCCATCAATCGATGCGTTATGTGTTATATGTTTAATACACTAATAAAATAATATTTTCAAATAACAATTCCTATTCAGCCTATTCTCTCGATTCAGTTTTGTGACTAAAATAGTCAAACATTTATATAACATTAAAATCGATTATTAAATATTGAATCGATTTGTTTTGTTTTGTTTACTAAAACATATTTTGTTTGTTTCGATAAAAATTTATTGATTTATATTATTTGTTAAACAAAATTATCTGAATTTTTATTAATAAATTCTTGTATTGGAATATAAATTGTGGGCAAAACGGGTTATGAATTGATATAATATTCTGTTATATAAATATCAATATATGATTAGCAATAAGAGAATATAAGCATTTGGTTTGGATGAGTGGCACTGGTAGTCAAAGAGTAGTTTAATAAGAATTATATTAATATGTGCTCTATTATTATGGATGTGCTATTCTGTTACAGTAGTTGTTTTATAATTTCTATGCTCTGATATATTTGTCAACTCCTGTTATAATTTATATGAAAAGCATTGGCAATAGTTATGTTTCACTTATCTTTAGTCACTCTTTGGACGGATAGTTAGTTATCTATGCGTTTAGAGATGTTATCCTATTGTGAGCTTTCTATTCACTATTCGTCACCAGAACCTACTGATGCATAAGGGATGCCATTATTATTATATATTTGCCAAAAACGGGAAAAACTCAAACACTGGCATCACATTCACTAATGACAGACTAAACATAAGACAAGTGACAACACTATTGAACAATAAAACCAATGAATAGCACGCAATGAGAAAAGTAGTGATAGAGTGAAAAGATAGAGTGAAAGAGTCAAATAGTGATAGTCCAGACCAAACACTAACCCTATTATATAAGGCTTAAAATGGGTAACAAAAACGTAAACGAATTACTTATGAAATGAATGTCTGCTCTTTGTGTCGATCTTTAATTCCTATGCTATATGTTATGCACAAACAATACACTCGAAAAGTATTGTGCGATTCATAGATGCGTTTGTAATGCGATTTCTCTTTTACTTCTCTAATAACTGGTATTGTATTTAAGTTTTAGAAATAATTACTTTATTATTACAAAACCAAAAGCACAGAAATTCAGGGCTAACTAAAGCATTGTCTCTCTGACCAAAAAGTCTATATAACGCTTAATAATATATCATTGACTCTACACTTCTTGTGGTGATATATAATTTGCATTCACTTCCATATATTTATATTACACACTCTTTCTCTACTCTACACCACTCTCTTAAGTGCTTTAAATAAAAAACTAAAAAAATTCATTCATTCTATATATTCTCAACATTTTTTCCTCTCATATATATTAATATATATTTTCTAATTCTTTCTCTCCTCTCCTCCTCCTCTCTGTCTGTAAGTCGTCACTTACATAAGACATAGCACTGCAGAGTAAGGCTAATAATAAATTCATAATTCTCTCTCACATACACAACAAATATCTTCTATCGTCAGCCAAAAAGCGCTTTTTTAAATATTTTTTTCATCAAATTTTTTTGCATATTATAATCATTGAGAAAATTTTCTTTTCTCTCTCTCTGCTCTGCATTTATGTATGAAACTTATATTCGGAGTAGTAGTAGTAGTAGTAGTAGTAGTAGTGGTGTCTCAAATAATAATATTATATTATATGGTGAATGTGCTTTATATTGCTCTCTCTGTCTCCCATTGCTCTCTCGGCCTTTTCTCCCTGTTCTCTCTTTTCTGTCTCCGATGCCTTTCCCTGCACTCTCTTCTCTATCTCTCATCCCTCCCTGTTCTCTCTCGCCATCATTTTTAGCGATCAATATTAATTGTGCGAAATACAAGTAGACATATAGTGCATACATAAATATGACTCAATACCAGTGCTATGGGAGAAGATGGGGGAAGAGAGAGATGGCGGGGGTTTGATAGCAGAGAAATGCAGAGAAGCAGTACTGATAGTGATAGACCTCATAGATTCGGTGAAAGAGATTGCGAGAGAAAAATCCATTGCATTAAAGCTTACGGTTTCTGACTTTAATTGTAAACGAGTTTTAGTCCAAAAGGGATCGTATTATAAAATTTCAATTTCAAAAGTTTTATATATAGTTATCAAAAATTAAAAAAAGTTTTTGTCATAAGTTATAAAATTTTCGCCGGTTTTTGATATGATTTTTAATTTTAAAATCATTTTTCGCGTATTGTTTTGTTGTCTTCAAAATATGTAAAATATGTTTCGCAAAAGTTTTATAAATATATTGCGAATCTGTATATCAGAACCGAATCGGAATTGTGTTTCGGGAATAACATGAGTTGAGTGTGCGATTGAAATGGAAGTTTGATATTCACACATATGGTGTTGGAGGAGATGAGATTAAGATTCGTCCTTCACCTCATGAAAGACAGCTGCGCTCCTCATCTCATCTCCAGTTGGCTCACTCTGCTCTCCCGGCACTCAATTTCATTTTCCAAAACCTAGCGTTTTATCCCTCGAATGCACACATAGATAGATATAAAGCAATAGTAAGGGATAAAACTCATAGCACAGTCACCAGCAGTAGGTTCTGGTAATTCAGATTCTCAGCCTTTAATATTGTGTGCACACTATCGGATGTAAGCGCCGGCACAATGAATTTCAAATATACCGGCGTATAATCTGCTACTTCAATATACACTGCTCTCCCCCTCTCCTCTCATATATACATATTGAGCCCCCGTTTTCTGCTAACCTTTTCCAAAATGAGGTTTTGGTTTGGAGTTTCTTCTTTCAAACGCACAAAGCGTTTGGAAAAAGTTGTGATGCATTTTGAATTTCATATATCTATTGGCCGTATATTTCTTGTGGTATATGTGCTCTCTCTTTCTTCTCCTCTCGCACTCCTCGATGCTTATCAGTTAAACCATAAGCCCTTATAACTTCTATTCGAGTATCAAATTTCTCGTCTCTTTTTATATTATTATTATTTTTCATATAAAAATTGCTCTGCATTTCCCCCTTATTTAAAATTCCATCTTTTAAACTGATCTTCAATACGAATATACAGTAGTATTCTTTTGGAAAATATGTTCTTTACTTTAGTTCACATATTTTTATTTATTATATAGAATTTTTATATTTCATATAAACACAAATAATATATATTCAGTTTTCTATGTGTGCTCTTATAGAATATATTAAATTTAATATTATTTAAACCGTTTTCTCCCTATAAATAACCACAAAATTGATTTTTTCTCCAATAAATGTATTGACGGACAAAGTGAACGAAAGTGTCTTCAAATGATAGATAATTGTAATTGTGATGAATATAATAGTCATTTTATTTATTAGTCTCTATTCTCTTTGTGCTGTTGTGTTGATTACGACAACAATTGCTCCCTTTTTTCTCAATAAAATAAAAATTAGATTCTAGTCTAACGACAAAAAAAGCGATTTAAATGTTTTCTCTCTCTTCTTCTTCCGTCGTTCACTTCATCCCTGTGTGTCGTATAATATAATAGCAATAATTTCAATGTTCTCTTCATTTAAAATAAATTTTGTCGCCTTTTTTCGAGAGAAAAGGAAGAGTGAATGGCTTTGAATGGCTGTGTTTGTGCCATATATTTGTGGCATAAGATATATAGAGAGCATAGAGAAGTGGTGTTGGCATCAGATCAGCACAACATTATAGCGAACGCTTGGATTTTAAAAAAGGACTCATTTCTAAGTCACTTCTTTCTCCGGCCTCTGCTCCGCACCATTACCTCTTCTCTCCTCTCATTTTTTTTATTTTTGTAATTCCTATACCAGAAATGAAAAACACATTCAATGCATTCGTTCTATCAGTTGTTGAATAAAAGTGGGCGAAAATAAAAGAAATGTATGAATGAGAGCACCGAGTCTTCCATTCATATAATCAAAGAAATGCACAAATTTTTTATTATTATTCTCTATTTTCTGACTGTTTTGTGCAATTCATTGCTCTTTTTCAGTCTATTCTCTCTCTCTATTTCATAGTCGATCACTAATACCCAAAATACACGACTTATTACTTATTATTATTTTTATTATTATCGCTGTTTAGCTCTGATTCCAAAAAATTTTCACTTAAAAGCGATTATTCTTATGATTAAAGAGCGCATGAAATTGACGTGAATTCAGAGACGATTCATATTATTCAAGAATAAGAATCACAATTCTATCTCTCACTCTCCACATCCCTCTCCCTATTTTGAATATTCAATGCAAGTATTGCTGGGATTCTCTTCAAATAAATTCATCTCTCATTCTGACAATGAGTGATAACTTCTTTTCAAATGGTATTAGAATCAAACTATACATCCAGTGCTCTCTGCGCTGGTATTTCTATTCATTAATTTTATTGTGAAGGCATACAACACAACATCACAATTCTCTCTCCCTCTGCTCTCTCGTTAGACTTCATAGACTCCAGTATTTATGATTCGTTTATCAAATGTATCCGTCTTTTCACAAAATAATTTTGATGCGACCGATGACCCCCATGACCGCCCCCTCCTTGCCATGTTGTCAGACGGATAAGACAAATGAATGTGTTTCACATTTCCATATACTCTTCAATATTGGCTTATTTTTTATTGGCGGTCCGTTTGGCACACATTCGCGTGCAATTCAATCAGTTGTGTATATAATATGTTATTTTGTCGTTATTTTCCTCTTTTATACACTTTATTTGACAATTTGTCTGAATGACTGACTAAACATATGGCGAAAATTAGGCCAAAAAACTTGTCAAACCGTTTCTTTTCCTTTTATCTGTCTGTCTGTACCCAAACAAACACTAATATATTTATTGATTTTTAAGTATTTGTCGTAATATTTTTATTCCTAAATCTCATTATTACTCTCACAATGGCTTACATTAACTCATTCTTATTATTATGATTTGGTTTTTCTATTGGAAACGAGAAATATATTTTTGCACTTTTAGAAGTGAAGTCCTCTTTTGCTCCGTTTTAAGTATCGTTAGCTTTAAGTGTAATATTTTTTCTTTCGACTCCAAATTTTGATGCGATGTTTATTTATTTTTGTTGAGAGACTTAACTTCTGGCATATCAGTGCCATCAATGAATTTTTGTGTATTAGCTCTGAGAGTGAGAAATAAGTTTTACTCTGAGAGGAGAGAAAGACCAATGATTTATAGTTAGATCTTTCACACATTCACTCTCACAACAGAATTATTTTAAGTTATTTGTCTCTTATTCTTAATAAAAATATTTAGTTTTTAAAATTTTTTCTTAAAATTAGTTATGGATTTAAATGAATTTTTAGCGATCAATAAGTTTTCAATTGCTTTCTATAGAATTCAAATGATTTCTCGATTCAATAATTGATTTATTAATATTAGTTTTACTTTAAATGATAATAAATCTAAACATTTATAACAATACTAAATGTTTTTAAACTCGGATTTATTTTAATTTACAGTAAATCATCTTTTTTTTAATGTATTTTTCAACTTCACATTTATTTTCAATTAACACCTGAACATTCAAAAACATTTTTTACCTATAGATCATATTTTATGTGTAGTTTTAAAGTATAGTCAAGTCTAGTGTCAAAAGTATTTCAAGGCTA
Organism: Liacarus xylariae; assembly: GCA_034693365.1. NCBI lineage: Eukaryota > Metazoa > Arthropoda > Arachnida > Sarcoptiformes > Liacaridae > Liacarus > Liacarus xylariae. Next base: position 18,643 of record JAQFXN010000146.1, on the reverse strand, counting down.
ACACTAATAGTCTATTATTTAGTTATTCAGAAGAGCCGACAAAATCTTAGACCACTATAACTGTCTGTCTATACATAAGTTATATAACTTTTATATGAATTTATGTGAGTTTAAAAATAATAGAAAAACATTTAGTAATTTCATTTTCAATTAGCCCTCTTGTGATTTAACTATTCTAAGAATTTGTTCACCACTTTCTGTTGGGTTATATGAAACTAATTCTTAATTTATTTTTCGCTAAAATATCAAAGAGTTTTGTTTTTAAACTTAATAAAAGATTATTTTATTCAATTGTCTCCTTTAAGTCTCTGAGTCTTTAATGATAGAAGACATGCATTCATTGCAGTTATAAAAATATATCCACACTATTGATGACTGGCCTTAACAGATGATAGTATTGTCGTCGTATAATAATTTCCTGAATGACGAACACAGGACAGGACAGAGTTGATGATGGAGTTATGAGAATGGAGAATGAATTCTGGCCACAGATATGTGATATATCGGTCGGCATTGCATGCGATGTATTGGAATTGCTTTCTATTCAGACATTAAATACTGTTTCTAATACTGTATCTAATATAGTGTTAAGCACTTTATTATAAAAAATAATAATTTTTAAAACTAAATTCAGTTTTATTTAATAATTTGCTATAATTTTTAGTTTAGTTTTCTATTAATTTAATTTCCCATCACTTTAATCATTGCTTAATACGAGAGGACAAACCATTTTATTTGATATTCAATGTATTGCCATATTATTATTCATACAGTGAAGTCTGATTGCGGGCGAACTTGACTGACAAACATGGAGTGCACATACATTCACATACTTTGACTGTGACTTTGAGCCAATCTATAAGTTTAATATACATTGCATTCAATTTGCATTTTGTTTCTTATCCATTATGTATAGGAATAAACCTACAAATGCTTTAATACTATAAAAGATTGAAACATATTTTCTGAGTTCAGGTGGATTTGCTCTCCCAGTTATGTCTGTCTGTCTTATGGTTTGTTATATTGGTATTGAAGCCAATTCTCGAAACTCATCAATAAATTTCATTTCTCTACTTTATTGGATCTTTTCCTTCTCAGTCGTGTCATATTTGATCAAAAGAGGATCGCATTGATTGTAACCGTGTTTTCTAGAGTTGAACTCTCTTTTCACAAACTCATACATCTCTAGAGTGAGCTCGAGTTTGTAAGGCTTTTCCATTTTACTCTAAACTTATATATCTATTTATAGATAACATTTTGAGCCCTTAGAAAACTCAGGCACTATTCGATAGATAGTATGAAGACTAAGAGGAGAGAGAGAGAGAGAGAGAGAGAGAGAGAGAGAGAGAGAGAGAGAGAGAGAGAGAGAGAGAGAGAGAGAGCACAAATGAATGGTAAAGAATGAAATTGTAAGTCAAAAAACTTTGTGGCACTCGATATCATAATAAGAAAGAAAATCATAAAATTTAAGTGAATTTTTCTTCTAGTTCTTCTTCATGTGTTTGGCCTCTGAGTTGTATTGTGGCGCTCATCCCCTTATGCGCCACCAATTCTTTTTACTCTTGTTATGCTCTGCTCTTTTCACTCTTTCCACTCTTGCCATAGCTTTCCATTCTCTATCTCCATCTCTCAGTGCTCTCTACTCTCCATCTCATACATTATTAATGTGCATTAGCACGAGCTCTCTATACAGTAGTTGTGCTCTATTTTTTGCTCTCTATCGCTGTGTTTTCTGTCTGTGCTCTCAATGCTTATGTGTTAGTGCTTATTGCTATGAATTTAGAAGCCATTGTACACTCAGATCCCATTACTAAAAGGCCTTCACTATTGTAATTCAGAGTTCTTAAGGATATATTAAAGCAAATCATGTGAACGACATTTATATAGTAATTCCTATTCATTTGCCAATAGGATCGACAAAATTGCAGTACATCTCCAGCACTAGTAGTAGTACTTATTTTGTTGGCCTTTTTATAGTCTAATACACAATATTATTATTATTGTTATTATTATTATAATTTTCTTCCCTGTTCTCCCTCTCCTTCTCTATCCCTTTATTTCTTGTGGAAATCTATTGCAATAATTGATTGATTTCCGATTCGTTTATAATAAAACCTTTAATGTCTATATATGTATAGAAAGAGTCGAGTAATTTGGTTCCCATCGGGCAGTCATTAACTAAAGGCCAGCTCTTATAGCCTCTACATAACACTTCTGTGCTTTAGTTACTACTCGTTCCACACATTTAATGTCATTATTATTGTTATTATGTGTTTCATTCAAAATAAAGGAAACAACAAAACTATCGATAATTTATTGCCAATAATAATAAATTTAACAATAACTTCAAAACCTGACAACAATTTGAGTTTTCAAAAACAAATTCTGTTTATTTAAGTTGTTTTGTTATAACAATTTATTCAACTTTAAGTTCAACAGAATGTCATATTAATAACTGATTTGATTGAAAAGTCAATCATTGTATTGATGTTTGTTTGCAAACAAAATTTGTGCACAATTTTTCAACCATTCCATCAAAATTTATGCAATAATAGCACATGAATTCAGATATCAATCATTTAGACAAATAAATACATAATTTGTTTTTTGATGAAAAACAAATTTTATGATAAATTTGATCAAAAAATTTATCGAAATATTTTATTTTTGTATCGAAAATTTCCACAAAAAGATAAAAATATCAAAAAATTTTATTTTTCGATTTCTTCTATCTCTAACACATCTCAAAGATTTTACTTTTTCTCTGATATTTAGAATTTCGTTATCAATAATCTCTTTCTTAGAGCAAAACATATTGTGTCATAACATATATTTTTTTGAAATCGGATCTACTGTTTGGCCACACAGTTGTGTAATCCGTCTTCTAATATGATGTCTCTCTCTATATATATTTTTATATTTATCGCATATATGTTTTGTGGCTTTTTTGAAGTGATATTTATTTGAAACATTGCACGTAAGATAACTTAGTAGTAGTTGTGATGATCTTGTGATGCATCAGACATGAGACCAGAGAGTCAGTCAGTCAGTGAGAGATAATGTTTGGCCAAATCCAAACAATAATCTGACAACTATGACAATACTGGTGTCAGGAGACAAATGAAGGGAAATGTCAGTTTGATGTACCGCTATATCACACTAACACATATACCAAACACGTATATAATACTTGACTTATGATAGACTTTTTGGTATATAATCTTTTTTCTCCTTTTTTTGCTATTATATAATACATATATACACACAAAACCGCAAACTGTGAGTGCCTTTTCTTAAAACCAAATACCAAAATATCTATCTCTACTTATCCTCTGTCTCTCTCCTCCCTCTCACGCAATAGTTGTATATTTTTTCAAAAGACCATTTCTGGTCCTCAAAAAAATTGTTTTAAAATTGTTTACTTTTCGATTGAAAAACTATTCCGTTTATATATCATAAAAGTTTTATATAAAATAAAAAATATTTTTTTATAATGTTTTTCCACTTTAGACCGATATATATATAAACAGTGTTTGAGTGCCTTTCGCTAATGGTTTACGTTTCGGTGACATAACTCCCGAACAAATGAACGATTTTTTCGGGTATCACTTACAGACACTATTATCAAACTTATCTATTTTTGTTCTCCAAAAAGGAATAAGAGATAGAAGACCATCAATGATGATCTTCAGGCGCTCTATAGTTGGCGTTCTTGTGTTCATTAGTATTGCATATAATCTCGTGTGTTGTCTGACTATTCTCTCGATCTTTTTTCTTATTTTATATAACCGTAAAAACCTTTTAGTGTTTTGCCATTAATGGAAGGTTTTGTTTAGCGTAAATCAATTTTTTATTATATGATTCACTCTATTCTCAATGTCTTTCTTCTCTATCATATCATAACATTAACTAATGATTGTTTCGCCAAATGATACTAACAGTTAATTTTAAATAAGATATTGGCGTTTAGTTTGTTTGGAAAAGTTTATATTTTCTGTTCGTTAAACAAAACGCAAGACTTGAGACTTAATTTACTTCCAGATTAACTGTTTTAAGAAAAAATTTTGAAACCAAAATATTTGAAATTTTTTTCCCAATAATTAAGTGAAAAACTTTTTAACTAAACTGTTCTTAAAATATTTGTCTTCTTATTTATTTATTTTTAAGAAGTTTTAATTTAGAAGTTATTTTAAAGTAAATATATTTCAGTGTTTGAATATATCACTCTATGATCAGTGACAGTTGGGAAAAATAAAAATTTCACACTGTTCATTATATATATGACGTCTCCAATCGCATCCAAACTGAATATTTGAAATTCCAAATTAGATTTTTTTTAGTTACAAATAATTTTTCTTATTTTTTTAATAAATATTTTTGCTTTGTCTCCAATAATTCATTTATTATTCAAACAGAAATAATTGAAATAAAGAGAATCGAAATATATTCGAAAAGATATTTATGTTAGAAATTGTTGACCCGATTCTGATAACTCAATCCCATTGAACAATAGGTTTACTATAAGAATAATAAATCAAATACACAATAGAGTAGTTGAGATGATTGTCTTAAACCAATAGAACTTTCTTTCTATTTATTCAATCGATTTTTTGTCTATAGATGTAATAAAATGTTTGAATTTCTCTCTATTTATCGAAATTAAGCATTGAATTCATATGAAGTTTTGGAAAATATTTATTTGATTGTGACGTAATTGAATGAAATCTAAATTCTTGTGACAATATGTCGATTGTCTCCATCCCTGAACGCAACGTTTGTGAAGATTTGATAAAATGATTGAAATGTTTTATAATAGACAGAGCATTGAGAAATAGTTGTTTATCGGACCCGGAATAGTCACTATAATAGTTACGCAAAATTACTAAAATAATTAAATAAATAGCTATTTATTATTTGTTTGAATTCACTTGAAAAACCAAACAACAGGTCAAATATCAATTTAAAATGTAAATAATTGATAATTTAGAATATCATTGAAATGCATTGCTTATTAATAATTAAATACCCATTTTAAGAACTTGAAACTACTACTAAAAATAAACCCTAGCATTTTAATGAAGAGAAATTTCATTGTTCAAGTCAATGCCATGAGATTTTCTTAAATTGTCAAATTACCTTTATTTTCTATAAAGACTTCCTAAATTTATTGAATTTAAAAATCTATTCATTTGTGTTCAGACTAATTATGTTAAAATATCCTCCTGTACCCACTGAATCGGTTTAACTTGTTAAATCCCATTAAAGTTTATTGAATCAATATTTAAATTATTTAGAACAAGGGTAACCAAACTCACCCAAGACAAGAAAGAGGTATTTTGAGAACATTTTTAACACTTCGGCGAAAAATATCCCCCCACCTGTAATTTTCAAGTCTGCGCATCCCTGGTTAGGAATAAGATAAAAATTAAAATATTGTTTTTTGTTTAGAAATCAAAGAGAATTTTGGATATGCACTCCTTAGTGGTCTTTTAGAATGATTGACATAAATATCTAATACATTTCTATAGCCGATAGCCAAATACCAACATTAAATAAAAACTAAGTCATTCACAGAATTACTTTATAAAAAATAAATTATTTCAATTTATTTTATATTAAACTTAAGCTTAGAGTCACTTATTAATAAAATAAACTGACATAAAGCGAAACAGTAACGATAAACCCTCGTTTCTAGAATTAAAATTCATCATATTTATAACTAAAGTATTAATTTGGCTTTTGTCTATCTGTCAAAATTACAGTTATTTCAATAATTTGTTTATTATTCTTTAATTAATGCTATAATAGGTAGTAAATAAATAAAATAATATCCATGGTTAAAATACTTTATAACCTTTGAAATAGTTATTTAATTAAACTTCCCTAAAATGGCCCTCAAGACATGATTGGTCAAGATCCTAGTTACTTTAGTAGGATTTCCACTCTCTGATAGTAAACTTATATATTAGACAATAACATAGGAATAACTCATTTAATTTTACAGATCAATGTTGTCTTAGAAGGAAGTGATAGTCAGTTAATAATTGAGTTCTGGTTCTTTCCACTTCCACTTTAATGAGTTGTGGTCCCCAAACAAAGTTAGGAAATATTGAACCATTTTATTTACATTCTGTGCATAATTACTAATTCCGAAGTAATTAATCGCATCCAACGAACGCATAATTTACAGATTGCACTCCAAGTGTTCACCAATTTTTGTTCTCATTATTTCTCTCCTTTTGATTATTTTAAAAATTTGTATCTACTCTATGCACTCAAATACTCATTGCTATACTTTGTATTTAAATTTTATCAAACTCTTTGTTTGTTAAGCAATGTTTTGAATGCGACCAACACTTGATTTATGTATTTCTCTGTTGTGTCCGTCCGTTCGCTCAAATAAGTCGAAAGTTAAAAGTTTGTGCACTTTATTACACTTTACGTATACACCACACCTACCCTTCCTAACGCTTAGGCTTATGTAATTAATTTAATAATTTTATGCTAAACAGCATTAGCATATCATTCACTGAATATTTTCTGGACGTTTACATCAAATGCCAATACAAAGTGCGAGAGCCCTGAGAGCCAAAGCCCTTTAACACATCTATATATATATATATATACCCAAAAAATATAATAAATAAGTAGTGATGAGTTACTTTACGGTTTGTTGAAGTTTATTACTGGAGCTTATTTTTACGAGTAATGTCATCGATAACAGTATTACCATTTGGTGGCGATAGTATATACGGTATGTGTGTGTGTGGCCAGGGATGCAGTGGCTCACAAATACTATTTGTTAGCAAAGGTTACGGTAGTTATTCTGCAAAAACGAGTGATTCGGTGTAAAAGTGAGAAAAAAATAATAATAATAAAAAAGAAAGAATAGAGAAAAATATTGACCGGAATAGACATTAAGCAGGAATGGGGCGCACATTCACATCACGTATTTCCCATTGTGTTCTATTGCCTCCCATTAAACTGTAGTCATGCTGACCAACAATATTAGTGTTTCCATACGAATAATACCACTGAATAGTATTAGTTTTGATGTGCAGTTACTCCAGTAGTAGTAATAATATTGTATTGTGTCGATTGTGCCCAACCTTTACTCTATCCAATGCATCATATTTTTTATATTCTGTCTCTCATATAATATTCTCTCTATCAGTGTGTGTGCGAGCGTATGATATCAACACGATATTTGCATATGATTCATGTGCCTAATTGACATTGCCCTGTGCACAATCTTACCCATACCCATACCCATACCACAGTCTTCTCCAACCATTTATTTTACTGAATTAATTCTATTGAATATATTTATTTTTTTATCAATTCTCTATGTATTCTATCACTAAATTGTTATCAATTATTATCATTTGTTTTATATAATAATAATTTATTTTCTGCTGAATTTCGTTCGCATTTTATGTTTCATTGATTTTTGCTCAAAACAAAAAATATTGTGTTTATCTTTAAAATCAATTTTTTGATTTATTTCATTTTTATTTATTTGATTAAAAACACAAATCTTTGTGTACAGTATTTTTCCTAATGTTCTCTCGATTTGATGTTTTGTTTTGCGAAATTCAAATAATAGTATTTCAGTATTTCCTTGAGTTGTTGTTTGTGTAAACACTAATTTAGTGTTAAATTCACGGAAAATATAATCAATTGAATACTACACAGATTAAGAATAACAATTTGAAGCCATAAAACTGTAGGCAAAAATGCGATATAACACACATCTACTGTATGTGTACTCTTGCCTCTCCTCTCCTCTCTGTTCTCACTTTTCTCTTTGGAGTTTTAGTGTTTGCGTAAAGGCTTCTCGTATTCGAGAAAAGAATATTTGCATTAAGTGTAACTGTAATAGGAAGAGCAATATTGGCACAAAACTAATTATCCGCCGCACACATACACACTATGCCGTACTGTATATGCCTTTCCTTTACTTTAACAAAATTGCAATAAGAGTTAATTTAGGCCAAAAACCCTTTCGCTTTCATTCTCTTCTCATCTAAACTAAGTTATGTTTGGACGGCATATGTGTTTGTGTTTTGTGTCGTCTGTTTGGCTTTAGTTTTAGAGTTTTAGAAAACTGAACTGTTATTTGCATTATTGGAAAATATGAATAATGACTTCACTACCCGACTGCCCACTTGTGCACTACTGTTCTCTTAACTATTATATCTATTCCTCTTTCTCTCTCGTTTCAAATGTTTGTTTTAGAGAATTATAATTTAATTTGATTTTTGCTTTGCTTTTGGAGCAAAACCTAATTGAGTGAAGATATGTTTTGAGTTTTGATTATAAAATTAACATAATTTGGCCCAAAATATTTGTCTACTCTTCTAAATTTGCACAAACTTTTATTAAAAATCGTTTCCATTGAAATGGATTATTATTTTCAGTTCATTTCTATAAAACTATATGTTATTTTATATATAAAATTCTAGAAAATAATCAATAAATTCATTTCCGTATTATAACTCAATATAACATTTGAGAATAAGAACGGAGAAAAAAAACCTAAACTCAGAAATAATTATTACCCAACACTTTGTGCACACATTTATATTATATGTCTGGCAATGAAAAAATATGTTGTGAGAAAAAAAATTATTATTACATATAAATATTTATTAAATTTGATGTAAAAACTTGTGTTTAAGTGAAAGTATGAGAATATAGTGAATTGAAAAGTGTATAATAATTTGGCGATAAAATAGAAATATATCATAATTTTTTTCCCTAACACTCAAACTATATATGAATAATGCAATGCATATACTGTATACACAACACAAAAAATAAATTTCTGAACCGTTTTGAATATATTTAATAATCAATAATTCTTAACTTAAATACCTTAACCCCACTTGTGTTTTGATATGACTTGTGACTTGTCAGCACATATACCAAATCTATGTGAGCACTGATATTGTATATGCCACTCCATTTTCTCTCTCGCTCACTCTCCCTCCCTCTCCACATAGTATTTTTTGTCGTGAGTGAAAGTGACGTCTAAGTGTTTAGAGCTGTCAAGTATTTATTAATTTATTACAATCACTGACTGGGCTTTCTCTCCATATTCTCGCGCGAGTCTACTCTATTCACCCCTTTTTAAAAAAGAGATAGCAATGGATAGCACAAGCAATTTATCGTCGAGTTAAGGGATATTGATTAATGACTGAAACTGCTTAGTCTGGGATCCCCTCTCTCTCTCTCTTTCTCTTATGGCTATTGTTCACAATTTTTATTATTATCAAAATGAATACGTCTTCCGTATAGTATTGTTCCTCAAAAGAACTCTCGCCTCTCGTTATACTATTTTTCTTTTTCAATATAGAGATGTAATTATTCTCTATTAATAATTTTCACTCTTTTTTCTTATTCAAAATATTTAAAGAATAATAGTATAAAAGAACAAATAATTTAATTTTTTTTCTCTTCTTTTTCCTATTGTAGGTAAGAAAACAATTGCATTCATTCATTCATTCCTTTTCCATTGTGTATCTCATCTATTGGTTTGGTCTCAACAATCACTTGTGAATGGAGTGAACTTTCTGTTCGTAACAAAAATTTTGCTGACAATTCAAAAATATTTGGCTTATTTTATGCAAACAATTCATATATAATATAAATTAATTTTTAAAGAGTATAACAAAAAATTAGAATTTAAATGATTGGAAAAATACTCCAAAAAAAACTATTATTGTTTGCAATCAAATGCATTCAACAGAATATATTTCATTTAGTAATTTCAGCGCCAAATCAAATAACCTTTTCTTACATAACATAACTCGTATCAGAAAATAAAATGAAAAATATAGAGTGAAGTAAAGAGCGATAAAAAATATTCAAAGAAATAGTAGAAAAAAATTGTTCTGTTTTCTCATGTGCTTATGTCAAATGTTTGTCATGAAAAATGGAATTTAGACGATTGTACAGTAACTGTCCTTTTGCTCATTGATAAGAGGCCACAATCATAGGCCTGTGCGAAGGCGTTCTCCAACTATTTTCTTCTCTAAACTATTTCATACAATTTTTTAAAACTGGAGGGGATTTTAGTTATACTTTACGTTTTTTTATTGATAGGAATAATAGAAAAGTAGACTTTAAATATTGTCTGCTGTTCTCTCTTTTTTCATATGTCCTCTCCTTATATAATAGCATAATATACTGTTCCAATCGATTGGAAAGAGAGTGTCTATGTATTGGTTATATACGAGTAATAAATATGAGCCCGAAATCAGTAGTCTTTCTCTGCCTTTGAATGCAAACGAATAGTTATGTAGTTTGAGTTCATTTTATTTCTCTTTCACTGTATTAACAATACATTTATGCCTTTTTTTGTATATCTCTTTTGAATGTGTATTTTTTATCGATATTAGACAACACCTGTCTCTCACTCTTTGCCAATAATTTTATATATTTTTGTGTATTTTATATATAAATTTCATTTTTTTTACTAAAAAGAAGCCAACATTTTATCTCTACTTTTAGTGTTAGTATTTGTGGAAATTGATGGCACAAAACCCAATGTCTATTCAAAAATCTGTTTCCAATATGTGTTAGTCCAACAATTTTTTTCTCTTCTTTTTCCCTCTTATTGTTCTCATTCATAGATATGTCAAAATACATATGAATTTGTTTTTGTGTAAAAAATACTTTTATTTATTTATTTACTGTTCTTTACAATTCTCTATCTATTCTTGCGCTTAACTATCGCTGACTTTCACTGTTCGGTTCCTTTTCCTCTGCACTGACAATAAAATTGAAATTTATGAATAAGAGAAGAAAAAATCATTTTCTGATTCATATTCTGATTATTGAATAAGAAATGCCACCAAAAAATCAGTAAATAATTCCAATGAATGAATATTTCAAACTTTGCGCCACTTTTTCCTGCGTTTGCGAAACAGGACTCGAATTTTTGTGAGACGATTCTTATCACTTGAAAGGGATGTAGTTTTTAATATCAGAGTATAAGAGTGTTTGGCTTAACCACAGCGTGTGTTGTAAAACAGATTAATCCTTTCAATAAGTGCGACGTAAAGTTGTCGACAAGAGATAAATTAGCATTTATTTAGACTTACTATGAGAGACATAGATTGAGACACAGACACCCAATTCCTTCCACTCATCCTCTCTCACACTCTCTCCCCTCCCCTCTCTTTCCTTAGCTCTGAGACTACCATTGCTGGTTGGGTCTCATCAACGTCTGTCTTCTGCAACAAGTAGTGACACATGAAGTATATGTCACTTCTAGCCATTCACTCAGAAATTGTTTATAACAATGTCATTGAAGATAACTAACTATAAAAATTATTTTCTATATAAGCAGACATTTAAAAGTTTTCAAATCAATTTAAAACAATCTCTTTTCTACTCTTCTATACTCTCTATCACTCTCTAAGCAATTAGTATTATATTTATTATTGTTTCTAATAATTTATTTGAAACAAGAATTCATTTCTTATTTTCTTTTCTATTATTAATATTTTATAATTATTTTTAAAAATGTATTTATAAAACGAAAAATATCTGAATTTCTTTATTGTTTTTTGTTTTAATACATTTGAAAATTGAATTTCTTTTTTCTTCTTTCTATTGTCTGTATATACAGTACTGTATGTATGACATCGTAATTGTGTTTCTGTGTGGAAGTGGAAACTCACGTATCATATGATTCGCATCGGAAAACAAAACGGAAATCTAATGTTTTGGAGTAATTATTTTAAGCAAAATTCAAATCTAACAAATACTATGGTTTTGTCTGTTTGTTTACATTTCTAGTGTTTAGAGTGTGTTTGGTTAGAGTGAGACTTAGAGTACAGTTAGTTTTCATATGCTTTTTGGAGTGGAGTTTAGTTTTTCGAATGGATGAGAGAGTGAAGTGAAAAGTTTGTATTCCTTTTTATATCTCATTCAATATTATATTTTTGGATTACATTTCCGTTCATTCGCTTAGCTTTTACTTTAATTAACTCTCAGAATATTTTTCGTGTTTTTGTACTTCGGATCTAATAATCCAAACATTTTACGAGTGCTCTCTCTCTCTCTCTCCCCTCCCTCTCCCTCTCCCTCTCCTCTGATACATACTTTACTCTCTCAACTCGATTCACAACAATTTCATTTAACCCAATCTTTTTCCTATTTCACTATAATATCACTTCAATTGTTTGAATAGCAAAATAAATATCAAATAAATTTGTAAACTAAATGTGTTTTTACTTCTCTTTTCTAGTCTTAACAAAAGAATAGCAGAAAAAAATATTGATTTATATATTTGAATAGATTATAAAATCGTTAGAAATATATATGTTTTCTCTTCTCTTTTACTTTACAGTACTGTTAGTCTAATCAAAAAAACCCCAGAATTAGGTTAAATGTGAATCAATTTTTTGCTTCACTGTTTAGATGGAGAAGAGTTTTTTCAATGAGAATTTCATTTGTGAATTGCATTCTATTCACAACACAAGTATTATATAAGTAATAGAAGGGAAAGGGAGAGAGAACTGAACGAAAAGGCAAATGATTTTAAAAGGCAAGTCTTCTATAGAGTAGAGAAAACATTCATTCGCTTTCATTTGCATAGGAATGAGAAGTTAATGAAGTGTGTTATGGAATCTTTGCAAACATCGCAAACCAACGTTTTTTATATTATTAGACGTTTTAGAGTTTGTTATTCACATTCTCAGCCCATTCTCTTTAAACAGTTTCCCTACAAAAGTGATGCACTTTTTTGGGCACAAAATTTTTGCACTTTCTCTCCCATAGAATATTATATGATATATAAAGCTGAGGAAAAGTCTTCGTTGTGTGAAATCTAAATTACTCACTCATTCACTCATATTCTAAGCCAACATTTTTACGGCGTTGTTGTCTCTCATTGATTCTCATTGCACTCGCATCTCATCCCTGACTCTCACATACTGTTTGGTCCTCTTCTACTCAATTGATTGTATTTTGTGAGACCTTTTCGTATAGAATATTTTTGAGCCGAGAATTTTCCTATTATTTCAAAAACTCTTTTTACTCTCTTTTGTTTTTGACGCTCCACTAAACAAAAGTTTGAATAAATTAAGAATTTTTAGAGAATTTTTTTGCTATTCGGGGCGAAGGGATTACAGTCTCGCTCTCTCTATAGCTGTTTTATATTAATGCGATGCCATTCTCTTCCAAAGCCTATTGTTTATTAGAATGATATTCTCTCTCTGTCTCTCTCGCTGTCTCTCCTCTCACTCTTACATATCTCTTCTTATTCTTTATTTCTTTCTTTATCGAAGTTAAGATGTCTTTTAAAAGAAATTAATTCAGTGCCGCAATGAATGAAACGCACGATTTAACTCAAATGTTGGCATTTTTTTAAAACTAAGATAAATGAATGTAATTTGATTGCAGAAGCATTACTACTACTGTGTGTGTATGTGTAGTGGCACAGGCACTGGCACAGGCATTGCCTTACATCTCATTACTAATGTCTGTATGCCTTCACATAAAATCTCATATCTTTTATTCTTGTGTTTCACTCTTTAAGTTAACGTTTTTTAAGAAATACAGTATTAAAAAAACTTATTTCTCTCTTTTTAGATATTATATATATTTCGATCTCTTTTCTATAGTCTTTATCAAAAGCAATCTTCAAATTTCTTCTCTTTTCTCTTAATTCATAGATAGGCTTCCAATCCATTGCAAGAGTTTGATTGCATTTCTCTATTCGTTTCTCTCAATTCTCTCTTTTTTCTATCTCTATCTCTACTCTTCTCTACTCTTTGTATGTGTTTTGTGTTTGTCTACGAATGTTATGTAAGTAAAAGGATACTCGAGTCTCAATGGGCCCTTCCCTCTACTTCTTTTCCATCAGACAATTACTTTCCTTAGAGTGCTTGAGTCTAATGAAACTTTTCTTCTCATTCCATCTTCTGGTAAGGCTTTGATCATAAGAGGCACAGAATATAAGGTTTAGAGAACACAAACTTTCTTCTAAGCTATAGCTACACAACACTACTTGTGCTCTGTTTTTCTTTTTATTTTCTTATTTTATTTCTCTTTTATCCGTTTAAATCTTGTATTTCTTGTGATCGCACTCTTATACCAAACACATATACTGTACTACCATTGCTTCAGCTTTATATACCTTAACTCCTTTGTTGTAACATTAATACAATACTGTGCACTAGTATAACACCTTTACCACATTTGGCTCTAAAAATTGAATTTAACATTTCCAGAATCCTCTGTGCAATGAGTATATCACTGGAAAAATCTTATGCATTCATACCTACCAGTGCTGTGACTATATGTTCACATTTAGACCAAATGTAAAGCCACTCACGTTCTGTGCACTGAAAATGCATTGAATAAAAAAATAGTATGGACTACTACACCAGCACTCGATGTTTTACCAAAAATGTAGAAGAAGTCTATATATCTTCATTGAAAAAAACCAGACATCAATGTTAGTGTTAAGGTATCCATACGTCCATCCATTGCACACATTCAATGTTGTGTTCACTCATTCTCTTTTGCAATCATTTTCAACATTTTCTTTCATACAAAAGGATTTCCAAAATCCTTTGGATCGCAAACTATTGCTATCGAAAATGGAGAGAGAGAGAGAGAGAGAGAGAGAGAGAGAGAGAGAGAGAGAGAGAGAGAGAGAGAGAGAGAGCTTATATGCACTTAAGAACGTCACTGATTCCTATTTTCCTCTATCAGAGCAGTAGTGCTGGTCTTTCCTTATTCTCTCTCCTATTCTCTTCAGTTCTCTTTCCTATTTTGCTCTCTATTTTCATTGAAACGCAAAGAGCTCTTTGACTCGTAGAATATTTATGGTCTGATGGATGAATCTCAAAATGAAAAAGTGACCGAATAACTTAAATGCATGTGCAGAATAAGAATAATACTGCAAATGTGCTGAGGCTTGCAATGGAGACCCATTTACAGGCGAATCCCTCTATATATCTATGTGTTGTACAAGTTCTCAGATTCCATACTTGTTTTGATTAAATTTTTTAATGAATAAAATTTTTCTTTATTCACATAAATTGTATCTTAAAATATAAAACATCTTAAGAATACTGTATTCCTCACAACATAAACAAAACAATTGATTTTTTCGATGAGATGTTGTCTAATATCTCACTCCTTTGATAATGTTTTGTATTGGAAATGCTATGGAATGCAATGGCATTGACCTGTTGTTTATGTGCCTTACATTCATTGCGTTTGACATTAGGAGAAGGTGTTGACCAGTTTTCTGGTGCACACAATAAATCCATACAAACACAACACACAAACAGTACAACAAAAATCAAAAGAGCTGTCAATGTATTGCATAATACTATACATAGAGTGTATATATCAATAGCAATAATGAATGAAAAGTTATGGCAAACAAAATGATGACAGAGATAGAGGAGTTAACTGCACAAGACGTACATATAGTGTAAGTAATACACAGATCGAGTTTCGGTCCATAATATTAAGGCTTATTTAGTCGTTTGTGCACAACATTTGGTGTGTCCTTTGCATGTCGTTTGGATCGTTGGTTGTGTCCATTTTTGAGAGTTAGCCCTAACGTCTCTGTGCCTAATGATGCTTACAGTGCGCCCAACGTTTCGACACAAAAAGTTTGTTACTATCATAAGTTAGCGGTTCTCTTATGTCCTCTCCTTCTATAGACTTGTATTTTATCGATTCTTTTCTCTTCTCATCTCTTTTCTGATTCCATTTCATTGCGAGCTTTATCTCATAAATTACTTCAGTCCTGACCTTTTCCTCTACTCTTCCACTCTATCCGCCAATATTTCGATTATTCAGTTTATCATTCAATTAAACTAAAATCTTATCGATTCTCAATCCGAACCCTAAATAAAATGTTTATTTTTGTTTTATTAAAAAACATTTCAATTAATTTAATTTCGAAACAGAAATTGATTTTTCAGTTCTTCTCTTTCTTTGGATAGCGTTTATAAAAATTTCTTAAATTTTTAAAATTGCAATAAATCTGCAAAATTTCGCACATAATCTAAATAACACATTCTCTCTGTTCACATATCTTATATTTTATGTCTCAAATGATGAAAATATTTTAAATTCTTTATTAGTTTTGTTTTTAGCAAAAATTTCAAACGATTTTTGATTGATTGAAGTTTTTGAAAAAAATGTTTTTTAAGCACAAAATTCAGTTCAATTCTATTGAAATTTTTTTCATATAAAATCATAATTCATTGTATTGAAACAAAAACAAAACAAAAAATTTTGAATCTATTTGTTCTCGAAATGAATTTTTGTTTGAAACTCTCATGAGATTTAGTATAGTTTAGTCGTTTGTAAAGATATCGAACTCATTGGACAGACAGAACTGCGAGCCATCGCTTATTATGTGCAACAATAACATTGTGATACCATTGTTTCTGGTCCACGTCTCCTGTCTTTTCATCGGATGCACATGTATTTTACCGCCTCAATGAGTACTGCATCCGCATCTCTCTCTCTCTCTCTCCCCTCCCTCTCTCCCTCTCCCTCCCCTTCTCTGCTCTCTATATCTCTCCCTTCGCATCCTTACAGTTGCTTTCACTGCGCTATCATTTTTGTCGTCGAATTGCTCTGAAAATGTCACTGTCTTTCCAGTCTATGTCTATTACTATTCTTTTCTGTTATGTAATATCAGCACCGGCTGGTTCTGTGTGTATGTACTGTACAGTTGGTATATCTGAGAATATAACCCACGTATATGTTATGTACTCTACTTTTATATGGTTTTGGATTTTTGCTTTACTTTATGTTTTTCTTCGTATTCTTTTTGCTTTAGTCCTCGCTTTTCGTCGTTAATGAGGTAAACACAATGAATGACTACCGCCGCTCACAACAGAGCACTGGTAGTAGTTGTGTGAGCGAACAAAAACTACATAATAGTATATATTTTTTCCTCTGCCTGTGCGCTTCACTGGTCAGTCTTGTGCCACAACTTTCTGCTATTCTATGGCTTTTTATGTTATATTTTCTTATTTTGTGATATTTTATACAATGCTTTCCTTTTCTTTTGTTTTTTCTTAACCCAAAATTTTTTTCGCATATTTTTTCTGCACATTATTATTAATTTTGATGAGATTTTTTATAGAGCTATTAGTGCTTTCATGTAATTTCCCATTTATTAATACTGCATCTCATAGTAATTTTCTAGTGGTTTATGAATAAAATTACATATAATGTCGTGTTTTTTATTTTAATTTTCATTTTTATTATATTTAAATTCAATATTATTTATATTTAAAGCTAATATATTGTTCTTTTAAAACAAATGCAGCTATCGTTCAATCAATCCATTCATAAAATTGGATTTTTTTGTATATATATTCTCTTTTACATTAATTCCTTATTCTCTTTGCTTATTCTAAACAATGGCTGAAATACAGGAAAAGTTTTTGGCCATAATTACACTTCTTTGGTGTAAACATAGATATATTTGATGTATATATAAATACAGTATATATACGTATATATATTTTTGATGTTGTGTATGCACTTGAGAGTGGTTTTCCAGCGATGCGTTTCATGTGTGCCATACATTTGAAGTCCTATAAGCCATTATATGAGACTTTGCCTCTCTTTCCATTAGCCTAAGTATTTGCTGTTCTTATTGAATTTTGCAGGAAAATCCCTCTCCACCAACATTTTCCATCATATATTCCATAACATTATTCTATACTCTCTATTCTCTCTGTATTGTATATACAGCACAATAATTATTGTATAGCTTTCTCTCTATTCTCTTTCACTTTCATTACAATTTTCATTTCTCTTTTCACGAATAAAATCTGTTTTTTAATCAAATATTTTTTTTATATAAAACATTAGATTATATTATAATTTTTGTGTTTAATTGAAAAATTTTTAGCTCATAATTCTCTTATAAGAGAATAAAAATTATAATTTTAATACTTTTAAAACAAATTCTTTTTAATATTGTTTTTTCCTAAAATAGTGCTCGAATTTAGAGAAAAGTCATTTTGAATTATTGTAGACTTAGTTTTAATATATAATAATATACAATATTATCGAATATCTTATCATATTTTATGTAAAAGAATTTTTAGCGACGATAGGATTTATATGTGGTATTTATGCTAATATACTCTAAGCTTATTATTTTATAAGATTTTCTATTTTTTTTCTCAGTTCTAAAGTAAGAGAATATTTTTTTCCGTACATATATTAAAACCAATTTTATCGCTTTAAGTCCTAAAGTTTCATATTTTTATTTTCTATTGAATTTTCTGATTCTCTCTCTCTCTCTCTCCCCCTCCCTCCCTCCCTCCTTCTCCTCTATTTCTTTATAAATTATAACTATTTAGTGACTCAGTTATCAAATTACAATTTTATTTTAAGTTTTTCTTTTCTGTATATAAAATACCTCTTATTTTATGTTTTTTTCCGTGAATTTTAAAAACTATTTCTCTATATTTTTTAAATTTTTGAATCTTGCCTTCGAATAAAGTGTAATTTGATTTTATATATATTTTTCAGATTTATTTCTATGAATTCAATTTCTTATATTAGAGAAAGAAATTCTCGAATCACAATAGAAATCACTTCAAGAATTTCTAATGATATGAAGAGAGGG
>JAQFXN010000145.1:0-28590 GCA_034693365.1 Liacarus xylariae | reverse complement strand
TACAGTTAAACAGCTTCGCAATTGTATATTGAAATGAAGTTTCAATCACAGGATAAAGCTGTTTTATTTTATTCTTATTTATAAGATATAACAACTTGTTTCGACTTATTTGTATAAAATTTTTCGATTATAAAAATCTCTAAAAACTCAAATACTAAAACCAGAAACTCTAAAATTTCATACTAACCTCCATTTAAGCCCTATTCGCGTAAATCCTTCTCCTGGTTTTAGCTCAAATATCATTCACATTTAAATTAAATCTTAAATGCAAAATAATGGAATTATATTAAAATTGTTGAAATATATTGAATCATTCAAATTTTATTAATATTAAGATTAATATTAAGAATATAAGAGTTGAGCTTATTTGTAATAGAAATAAAAATTTCTGCACAGGAATTGCCCCGGTATTTTCTATATATTTTATTAGATTGTCCCGATCTTCGTCAAATTTATATGGTCACTCTACTCTTTATTCTTTTAATCGGAAATAACCACGGTTATTAAGGTTATAATTTTTTGATGAAGTTATCACCCAATAAGCAAATAAGCATATTAATAATGATTTCTGAAACTTAAAAGGTTATCCTATATTGTATCATGCGGATTCTAGAAAATATTTCCATATTATTATAAAAAAATATAATTTGTAAATAGGTGATTTGAAATCATTTTCATCAACTGAAATGTAGATATATTAAAACAACATTAATCTCTTTTTTGACAATTTATTTTGAGATTTGACCATATATTTAAACAAATGTCTCATTATTTGGTAAGAAATATGTACTTCTTAATAAATCCTAGTGTATTTTATGTGATTTTTTTAAAACGAACATTTACATATTTTAAAATTTTAATCTAATTTATGTCACTAAGTTAAACATGATTAATTAGCTATCGCATTCGTTCCAAACAACTTTACCTAACCTAGTTCACCTAATTTAACCTAATATATCATATAGATATTTTGGTTGAATTATGTTACATTAGGTAATTAAAAAAGCAATGGGCAACGAATTAATGGTATTTATTCAAGTTATATAATTTATGTCAATTTATTACTAGGAAAGAATCGCTGCGGTGCCCATAGTGATCAACCACTTTTCATTTACTATTTATGATGTTAAATCTTATTTTCTAATCGTATAATTAGAGTGAAACAATTTAGTTTAGACTAAAACTTTTAAAATGTT
Source organism: Liacarus xylariae (assembly GCA_034693365.1). Classification (NCBI taxonomy): domain Eukaryota; kingdom Metazoa; phylum Arthropoda; class Arachnida; order Sarcoptiformes; family Liacaridae; genus Liacarus; species Liacarus xylariae. The sequence continues at coordinate 27,394 of JAQFXN010000145.1, read as the reverse complement.
GAAATTTAAATCCATTGAAAATGTTAAGTTTTGGTGGTTGTGGTTATTGGTTTGTATATATGTAATTATTTTTGTACTCATTTAAGATTTATTTGACTAAATTTAATTACTTTATATTCAATAAAATGTTTAGATTCAGCCAGAGCTATGTTTGCTCCTCCTGGGAATCCAGATGGAATTACACTTGCTCCAGGTGCATCTACAATTAATCCAGGTGAACCAATTAGAACTGTATCACCTACTCCACGTGGAATTACACTTGTTCCAGGTTGAACTACAATTACTCCAGGTGAACCAATTATATCTGTAAAACCTACCCCACGTAGGATTACATTTCTTCCAAGTTGATCTATAATTAATCCAGATGAACCAATTATAAATTTAATACCTACTCCACGTGGAATTATACGTGTCCAGATGGATCTACAATTAATCCAGGTAAAATAATTATAACTGTAATACCTACACCACGTGGAATTATGCTTGTCTAGGTGGATCTACAATTAATCTAGGTGAACTAATTATAACTGTAATAACTACTCCAAGTGGATTTTTACTTTGTCCAAGTGGACTTCCAATTAATCGAGCGACCTTAAAGTAGCATCACACTAGTTCTAGATGGACCTACAATTAATCCTGGTGGACGTATTATAACTGCTTCACCTTTATAGATATTATAATATCAAAAAAAATTGAAATTTTACTTATTAATGTTCATTTATTTATTTTTTATAATTTATTGAGCTTTAATATACTCTCTATAGGAGTAAATTTTCAAAATTATACATTTTGAAGAAGGATTTATACAGCTATGTATTAGAATGCGAAACGGGAATCTCTATTCCCTTCATTTTCCCTTCCCTTCCCACTCCCTTAAGAGAAAGGGAAGGGAATGGAATCTAAATATATCTCAAGGGAAAGGGAAGGGAATGGAATCTAAATATATCCCAAGGGAAAGGGAAGGGAATGGATTGAAAGTTCGTCAATAAAGTTCGTCCGCGGTATAAATACTTGAATGGAATCCATTCATCCATTCACTCTCTTATAGTTTTTAGACTTTCAGTTACTGTTACACAATCACAGTATGTATTGTTTTTTTTCCTCGCAAGAATATGAGCTGAGATGTATCTTAAAGTAATTCGTGGGATTGAAGGGAGTGGGAAGGGAATGGATTCTAAACGTATCTCAAGGGAATGGATTCTAAATATATCTCAAGGGAAAGGGAAGGGAATGGATCGAAATGTCAAGACAATTTCGCACTCTACTTTGAACCCATTGCCTTTGACTATACTGTAACATATGATGTTTATTTTCCTCTATTGTGAAATACTTTTGAAATTAACATTTACAACAGAAATAATGTCCACACTTTAAAATAACTTTAATTAATTCAAATATATTTGAAATCGTCTTATTTCAACGGCTCTAAAGTATATGCCCTACAGATTACTAGTGAGTACTCTTACAGTTGGATAACAAAAGCCAAACACCAGTAACTGTAATAAACTGTTTATTTTACGACTTGTAATGCTATTTATGAACGAAAGTGATTTTGAAAACAAATAAATAAAATAGTATTAAATTAATTAAACAAAAACTACTGTAATTGAAATCAAATAATACTATATATCAGACAATAATTACAAAAAGTGGCAATTGTTCTGAATTAATGCCAAACAATGTCTCAATTGATGCTTCATTTGTCGCGAGTTTTGTCACAAATCACTGAAAACACAATCAAAACAAATGGTAATTATTTTGATATTAATTATAGAAATGTTTGAAAATGTAATGAAATATAATCTAAATTTGAAACAATTAAAGTGGGCTTAAGTGCGAATGCACTGCAGGTCCGCTACCGTAAGGCTCATTACCCGCGCAAACACGTGGAGCAGCACTTCGTGCGGAAGCAAATGCTCGCCGTTTGTGAACCCATTTTCCCGAAAGACAAACGACAGGATTCGGAGAAATGTCTTAATTTGAGACCAAAATACGAGCGACAAATACATCCTTACGATAGACTTCTGGCCCAAGACATGGAACAGGAATTGCGTTCTTCGCGAATGATTTGCTTTTTTCATCAGAACGTTATGACAAACAGAGTGAAGACATGGACTAAGAATCAGTTCCAACACGAGGACATGTATTTGCGATACTATAATCCAGACATCGCTCAGTTGGCTATGAGTGGCACCAAATACGAGTCGGCCCTCCATTTGTGTGCCCACAGAAACGTTACGATTGTCTTCTCAGCCGAACCTCAGGTCTCAAAATTGTTAAAATTAAACAGAAAGTGTCCGCAACTCATACTTATGGCCGCCATTATTGACGACCGGTTTCTTAGTATCGATGATCTGAAAGATTACAATCGTTTGCCTGATTTGCAGACACTTCGCACTCAATTCAGTCATACCTTAGCCATGGCCTCAAAATCAATAGCTGACAAAACTGTTTATCCGATTTCAAAACTCTCTCATTCTCTTGATGTGTATATTAGGGATCAAAATAAGTGAAAGTTTAAGTAAATAAATATTTTTATTCAAATGACATTTAAATCGAAAAAAGCATTTATTTAATAGCAATTGTAGTCATTATAAGTCATTAAAAACAATTATTAAAACCAATTGTAAGACAACTAATATTTTTTCCTAATTTACAATCAAATAATTGATTTCTCAAAAATGATTTATTGAATGAAAACTTTCAATACTTGCGATGGCTATCAATAACTGTATATAACGAGCGCTAAAAGTAATGGAATGTCATATAAATGTAATAAAAAACTTAAAAATAACAAAAAAATGATCACATATTGTACGCCACATAAATCGGGTCCAATTGATCTGTGGAATCAATAATAGATGCGTTAATGGAGAGCATGTTATAACAAGTAGGGAATGGGTGTATACCTGCGAGGAAGCCGTCGCGTAAGTGCATTCGTTGTTTTTCTCCTCGAGAATTGATGGGAACTACTCCGGGATCGACCACTACTACAACCCCTACTATTAAATGATGTTCTTCTAAAACAACATTAGTTACTAATGGAACCAAATCTAACGCTTCGTTTTCATTGCCGTCTAATTCGACGACTACTACCAAAAGGTTAGTCCACGTGAACACAGCTCTGAGCGATTCCAATGTATTTATTACTCCAAACAATCAATTATTTTCAAAAACACTTACGATTCGGAAATTTTTTTATGAGATCTCATAACACTGTTCTCTATATCTATGGGATGATAGCGCAGACCTCTTAATGTAATCGTTTCATCTAAAGAGCCGACAACAAAGATAGCGTCGTGTAGTTCTGCACAGATATGAGAGCAACAAATCAGAAATTGTCATTCGATTAGTCATGTCATGTCATACCCCCGTCCGCCTGAACTGATTCGGTTCTCCTTAAGAATCCCAAATATCCCGTTCGCGCGTAGGTCTGCGTCGCGTCACCGGTAATGAGTCGGGCGTTGAAGTGATCGTTATGTAGAGAGTCGTCGCCATATATAGTGAAATATCCGCTTGAATTGTGCGGCGACTGAACCCAAATCTGTACAACAGTTTCAATATATATATAGTCATTGAATAGATAACTAAGTCGGCCATATATACCTCTCCCAGATTGGAGTCACCGCAATGTCCTTTGGTTTCGGGATTAGCGATCACTACCTTAACTCCGGGCAACAGTTTTCCCGACTCCATAAGACACAGACTGTGTGGAGCGCCTCGTTCTACAAGAGTGACCCTATCGTTGCGAAGGGCTCGGGTGTCGACGTAGACAGTGGTCGGGTCTGGACTGGAGGCCCCCTGAAGGCAAAGGGCGACATTCACTCTACAACCAAATGACGTACTGACAGCTCGTGCAGAGAGACCCAGCGTTTGGAACAGTTTGGAGAAGGAGTTCGTGAGCGCCACTCGCGGTCTCTCTTCGGCGACGACAACACACGTGCGAACACAACTCAAATTTACGCCCCTTTGCTATCAATAAAGTATAGTATAAAACAATAGAGAAGAGCATTGATTAGGTATTGCACAGCAAAACAAACCTTCATTTGTTGGACAGAAGAGCCGAGACCTTTGGTGCAGAGTTCCATTACTCCATAGGAGCAGAAGGTGTCGCGCACTTTGTATTGACTGACAGCAGTCAACCACAACCCGGGATTGATTTCGACCTCTGAGGGCGGGATAAGTATGGAGTGATGACCAGAATATACACTATTGAGACACCACAACACGAATCCGAGACCACAGTAGGGGTCGAGACAGAGGGCGATATGTCGTGAGGGGTAGAGTTCACAGGCCAGTTTCATACTCCGGCACAGGGAAGCGGCCGCTGCGTGCGATACCTTAATGCCGGCCAACATTCCAGTTGTGCTGACACTAAAGTCCAGGTATGCAATCATTTCAGGTGTGGGCGCCCTATAAATACTTGTCAGTTTCTTCTTCGGCAAGTCGTCGGTGTCCAGTGTTTGTGGCCATGACTTTATGTCCACTACATTCCCGGCCTCTTTTGATTTGAGCAATTTTATGACCGGACCCGTTGACAAGATTAGGACCGACTTCGAGACGTCGACAATCATTCGAACAGTGGGTAGAGTTGTCTGAAGATTCTGTGGGTGCGGGGGTCGGATAGTGACCGGAACCACACCAATGAATAGACAGCCATAGAAAGCACAAATCAAGTCGATTCCGGGCGAGTATATCAGCGCCACGTGATCTCCGGTATTCAGTTTCCCGCGTTCTAAGAGCAGACACGCGACCCGTTCGGCCTTTTTGTGAAGTTGTGAACAGGAAAGGGTTGCCGTCTCTCCGCCCTTGGAGTTGAGTAAAGTGAAAATGTTGTGGTCTGGGGATGTCGTCGACCGCCACTTCAGGATCTCTGATATGAACTGATACTTGCGAGTGGTGTCCGAGTCCTCTTCAATAGAGCCCACATCCCTTCCCTGTGCGACCGCCAACCGAACGCCCTGAACGATATTGCCCACCATCACAGAGGCCGGGCCTATCTCTGTGTGCACTTCTCTGGGTTTGGGCAGATTAGTGACACACGTGTGCGGACACATGAGTACATTCGCCGGATGGAGTGTCCCCTCGAGATACCGGCGCTTCACTTCTGACAAATGAATTCCACCCAAAGGTGTTTTGGGCAGACAGTTGGGGGGCACTAATGCCAGGCAGTATATGCCTACCTGATGGATACTGTCCACCGCCTGCAGCACTCGACTCATCCACTGAAAGCTCTCCTCTTCTGTACAATCGGGTCGTTGTTCTGCAATCACACAAATCCTTTCATCTCTTAATACTTTGATTGAAAAGATGGCAATCCGTCCGCGATATACAAACTTCATGGGCTCGACGGCCAGCACTGTAGCGATCAGATCATCGGTATTGTGCTTACGGCCGCTCACATTCATCACACCATCTCTGGTGCCGCAGACAAACACCAGAGCCCCCGGACCCATAAATCCCAGTAAACCAGTTCTGACAAAAGTCTGTTCACTGAAGGCTCGGCCGTCGGAGTTGAGGGGTTGCATCTTAAATATGTTGTTTGTCAGCCCCTGCAGACCCCAATAGCACGTGCCCGCGGCTGATGTGCTCAGACATATCTCTCCGACCTCATCGGTTTTGCATAAATTCGGGGAGCCGTTTATTTTGACCACCGCTGCGATTGCTTTTGATTCACAAATATTATTTATTAGTTTTTTAAAAATAATTTTATAGAAATGTAAACAAATTATAATTAATTCATTGAAATAAACCACAAAATAATAATTACATATATTTTGAGTTTTGGTTTACATTTGGATAACAAATAATAATCTAATGGTATAATAATTGAGTGATTAAAACATACCTCCGGGTAAGACATGCCCGCAATCCTGTAATGTTAGGGACGTTAAGCTATTTTCCTGATCAACACGAATAACACCATAACTAAGCGCAGACATAGAGAGTACACCTCTTCCAGTGGACCCGATTCCAGTGCGACCCGGCCTTCAATGACAATTATATCTATAGTTACTTTCAATTTCATAAGCTTTCAAAGCAGTGATCAATCAAATCAAAAGCATGTATAGTCTGTCAGTGACTATCACTCATGTGGTCTTCGGTGAATCAGATTTAATTAGGGATAACAAATGGCTGTATTAGCGATAATTAGATTTGATTGATGTAAAAAGTATTCTAAGCTAATTGGAAATGTAGTTCTGTATCGCCAATGCCTTAAGGCTTAATCGATTCAATAAAACTATTAATTGATTCAAATATAACTGAATTTTTAGAAAAATTTCAGAAATTGTTTAAAATCTATTATAATTGCAAACAAACCTTCGAACAGAAATAGTGAGCGCTTCTGCAGATATAGCACAGGGACACATGGCTTCAACTCTTAAGCCCCTGCTATGAAACACATTCAGGAACTGATCACAAGATGATAGAGACCAGGGATTAGATCCGTCGGCAACTAAAAGCATTCGAAGCGAACTTAAGTTGACGTCTTTGTGGTCTTTAGTGGCCAATAGTCCCCAATGCAAGTCACGGGACTTACAGATGGCGACTGAGGCCTTGAATTTGGTGATCATTAGCATCCAAGAGGCCGGGTTGACCTTCATTAGGGCGTAGGGAATGAATATGACGTGCATTCCATTCAAAACACTGCAAAGTATTGAATGCCATAAACCGACCTCTCGTTTGAAGTCGAGAACGCATATCATTATCTCTCCTTCAGTGTAATTACAGGCGCCGGTCAGTGCCCGACAGTGGGATATCATTGCATTCCTGGACACCGACACCCCTTTCATAGAGCCGTCTCTATCGACAGTATATTCGATATATGCCGGCGCCTCCTCTGATATCCTCGAAGGGGGCGACCAGTCCTTCGGGGGTTTACTTAAATTATCGATTATAAGCCAACTTAGTTTAGGCCAACCCTTAAACGTATGTATTTCTCCGGTCGCTGTCTTAGGAAACCCTTTATTACAGGCCTCAGAGGTCAGAGCAAAGGCCACATTACAACTGCCCAAAAGGAAACCGATCTGTTGTGAACCCGCGTCACGTCTGGTCAGCGGCACTTCAATGGGCACTGGAATTACACCAGCAGTCAAACAGCCATAGTATGCACACATGAACCCAATGGGATCGTTGTTCGGAAAGACGAGGGCTATTCTGTCGCCGGGTTTTATACTCAGTTCACCCTTTTGTCCGATTTTGTTCAGCAAATTATAGGCGATTTTTCGCGAACGACTCAGAAGTTTGCCGTAAGTCAAGGGCGGACTCATTTTGCTATTAGTGTCCAACACTGTAGCGGCCGGTGCTTTGAAAGTGGCCGAACCGTATCTGTGCAGCGCTGCTTCTAAACTCTTGGGAAGACCTGCCGGAACCATAAGCTGTTCCCCAATGGATGGCAACATTGTGCTGCCCTCAGGTCGCGGTGCCGTTGGGTCCAATTGATTGGCCGCTATTTCCAGATCTGTTTCGTCGTCGATATAAAAGTCCGGAAGCGGTCGGCGTTTAGGTCTCTTCAATGTATTCAATAATTGTTGTATTTTTGCCGACACTTTCCATCTTCCAGTTCCCGTTCCTGTGCTATAGTTGTCGAGATCTGTAATCAAATCGAAGTTTTAGTTAAAAGTTCTAAAAACACAATCAATTCATTCGAAAGCATTTACCGAATTGTGAGTCTCTGAGCGACTGTGCATTACTGGTGACGTCCGGCTGCGCGTTGTATGTCATCGAAGGCGTCAGGTTTTGCATAACGTCTGCTAAGTTAACGATTCCACTGTCAGATCGGGAGCTAATCCTTTGCGGACGATTTGGTGGAATTTCGTTCGCATAATCGCCTGAATTGCCATTAATTCGAGAGTTTATGAGATGTTGTTTAAGGATCTGCTGTTGATGTGGAGGTAAAGGAGGTTGTGATGACTGGTGTGACTGATGTTTGCGTCTGTGCTGGTTATGACTGATTTGTTGACCGATAAAAGCACTGCTGTGTTCCTGAACGCCCACAATCCTGGGCGGCGGGGGTCCCGGGGGTTCGTGAGTCGGGGATGAAGTGCTCGTGGAATCGGAAGAGTTAACCGATTGGCCGACGGAAAATGGACGCGAATTCTTGTCGTGTTCTGGAGTACTACTGCTCTCATTGAGTATACTGTCGTCATCTGATGACGAGTCGGTCACTCTTTTCCGCTCCCGATTAGGAGAAGTGGCCATAACTGATGTTCGCTTCGAGGGCATAGGCATTGATGGCTTGGGTTTCTATTTTAGATGTGTTTTAATACAAAATAATTAAGTTTTCACTTATTGTTTGTCAATCGCTAATCGACTCAACACTACCTTTTGCATTGCGGCCAACGCCTGCTGTACAGCCTCTTGTCTCACCTCTACATACCATAAGTCAATTATTTTAATTTTTGTTTAGTAATCATAAAATATTTTTAGTTATTTTGTTTTAAGTTATTTGAGTATATGATTGTTAATCAGATTTAGACTTTCAATAAAACTAATGTTTATTTTCTGAATAAATAAATATTTAAATCTTTATTAATAGTATTTAGTGTTTATATAAAATATTTATTTCTTTTAATTTAATTTTATATAAAAAATCCAAACTTTTTGTAATTAATATTGAGATTAATTTAAGAAAATAAAGCCAAAACTAATAAACTTAATTTTGGAATTAATTAACTAAAATCAAATGAATCATTAAATTAAACAAAATTCTGGATTTTCTCATCGGTTTAATGGCTTTTCTAATCAGTTTTTAAGATCATTAGTCTTAGTCTCACAAAAAAAATAAATAAAAAGTGAAAAGACTTTTGAAACTATTGGTTAAAAGACATAAATTCTATTTATTAAGACTTTTATTTGTGTGAATCGTTTCAAAACTTATAAACCGGTCTTTAAATCAGAAGAAATTACAGTAAAATATTTTAATTACATAAGTCTTATATGGATTCTGGAATAGAGTTCAGAGCGGATAACAACAAAACAATACATTTCATACCGGAATGATATCGACTTTCATGTCGTGTTAATCTTCTGTGAGCTCTTCTCTTGGCACGTGTCGAAGGACTGGCAGCGCCTGGATTTGCAACGAACACAACAGATAATTTAATTGATTTAATAGAAATGTGATGTTTTGGGTTTCAATCGATTAGAGAATCAGTTTTTATAAGTTATATATCGTTTGACAACAACAAAAATGAATGATTTGTTGAATCACTTATTTATACTGAATTTTATTGAATATAATTTGAATATTAATAAATTCAATAATAGAGTATTCTGTGAAGTCATGAATACCTGATTGATGGCACGTTACATATGGAGCCAATAATCTCGACTTCTTCTTCTCATATCCTTTTTGTGTTATATCCCCTTAAAAACAATTTCAATACAATTATTATTGATATGAAAATTATTAATAATTCAAGAATATTAATGAAAATAATAAATCAAAACAAACAATTGAATGATTGAATGCAAACACTTTAGAAACAGAGTTCTAATGAATAGTCAATGAAAATGAGGCAATCGTTAAGTTATTGAAACAAAACAAGTCTTAAAGTATTAATTTGTCTAAAATAAACTTAAAATAAAAAATTGATTTTCTTTACTCCAAGTAATGAATTTTGACAAAAAAATTGCAGAAATGATTGATTGATTGGCTCTCTTTAAGGGAACAACACTTGGGATTCGCAGTTATTATTGAATTAGTTATACATTTGATTATTGCCTATTAGTCTATAAAACAATATTAGTCTAACAAATAGCTGTTAATAGTGTTCTTCTAGTGTTGTATAATATAGTGCTGTTTTGGGTGTAAAACAAACTCTTTTATCTCACCATTGAATAAATAGAAATCAGAGTTTGTATTATATATTTAGTTGTTTTGTTTCATTGTTTTCAATTTTTATCATAAAAATAGAGCAAATTTTCGATTTTTGAAGCATTAAAAGCAAATAATAGACTATTATTAATGGACTTATCAAACAATGCTATTCTGTGTTAGACTATTGAGTGGTTGAGAGGATGTCAGACCTGTTGTGAACACAAATACGTCTTCTTCTGAAGACGAGGAGTCGAAATCAGATGACGAGTGCAGTGAAGATAATATTTCCGCTGAAGACGTGTCTGAAGATGTGTCGCGACCACAGAGCGCAACATTGGATGACTGACTGGTCATTAACGACTGCCAGACATGGAGTGGAAGGCCTGACCAGATGTGCTCCAGATGTTGACTGCCTTTGCCTCTCTTTGATTGACTTGAATTTACACTCAATTTTTCAGCGAATCCTTTGTCAGCATTACTACTGATATGAGAATCGAAATAATCAGAAGTGTTTTGGTTTGCATTGGAATAAAGTGGAGACGAATTGTTGGTACTATTCCTCGCTTTTTGTTGACTTTGTTTTGGCGAACAGTAATTCCTCTCATTTTGTTGATAGCATTGACTCAGTCTTTGCTGAGTTTGTTGATTGTGTTTGTGATATGAGTGCCGAACAGGTCGTACAGCCCGTTCAGCCTCTGATGTCTGACAGTATAAGGCATTGCGATTGGACTCACTCTCGGAATATCGCAAATTCATGTTTTTAAGCCAATGTCACCAATAGGTGCACAACTCATACAATGATCATTAGTTCCACACAAACACAGACTATTCAAACGCATAGACGCTTTCGATAAAAATATGTGAAAATAAGTAAAAAAGAGCCAAAATTTTTTCTTCTATTCGTCTAAACTCTCAGTTTAGAACAATTTTAAACACTTATTATATGTTTATATAAATGAAAAATTGAGATGAGATGCACAGACACTATGGATAAGAGAGTGCACTGTTATTATAGCAACACATTAGCATTGAGTGAAGAATAACTTCGAGTCTATCCAATGTTGAGAATGAGTGCAATTGTGAATATATAATTAAAATGTTTGACTCAAGAGTTTTGTCCCAAAATATGTGAATTCAATGGCGAATTGCAAACGATTTTCTGTTAAACCAAAGGATTTGTTTCCTTATATTCTGGCCATAAATGGTTTGTTGAAAAGCACAGAAATTATCGTTACATTCATTACATTAAACGTTCATTTCGTTCAATGACTCCCAATTATTTCAATACGAAATAAGTGGACTTAAAATTGGGTTATGACTAGAGTTTTAATCACTCAATATATACACTGAATATACAGAAATAAAAAATATATATTTTCATAACCACTCAAAAACAACATTTAGAACATTAACTATAAATCAATTCATCACAACATTTAGTATTTATTCAACAGATTTTCTGAATTAACTTATATTAAAAGTTCAAACATAAACGTATGCATCGATTGACTCGATTTTATTGATTAGAGTTAATCATAAAATGATAACTAAAATCAAAACTAAACTTAACTACAATTCTATAGAAAGCTATCGCTATATTATAACTTACGACTCGTGCTTTAAATGCGAAAAATTAAAACAAACTCTTCTGACATGAGTTGCGATGAACTTCCAAGTAGTGAAGGAAGTAAAACAAACCGCCCACTAAGTTAAGGGAGGTTTGAGAGGCACAGGAAAAGTCCAATTTCTCCCAAGACTTGTGGCAAAAGGGAATACAAACGACTTCTCAAGACATTCAACGTCTAAACTAGAAATTGTCGTTCAATACCACAAAATTTGTTCAATAAAAGCAACAAAAACTCTTCATTCGTCTAAATAAGAGATAATTATTAATAAAAATGATTATTATTTATCGAAACTCAATACGAGTTAGAGATCTATTGGCAAATATAGACATTCAGAGCTAACGGAGCCATCAATAGAGATATCTGTGTCTGCTTTCTGTACACTATCTCTAAAACAAATGAAATTTGTATCAACAGAGAGGAGGGGAACAGATATAATAAACTACTGTAAAAACTATACTCATAGTCGAGCACTGACTATATTTTAAGTTAAGTTACAAATAATAATAAAAAAGTAACAGAAATGGAGTGAACGAAACGACAATAGTTGTGACGCTAATGACAATAATAAAAGGGAAAATTCAAAATTATATGCATTTAAATGTGTGAATAGAGAACAGTTCAGTTACTGTCACACCCGACCCTACATTCCTACATGTTTAACAGCAAAAAAAGTATACTTTTTCCAATTCTTTTTCAACAAAAATTATTTTAGTTAAATTTCCAAATGTTAATAGTTTTTACAACAATTACTTCGAAACTTCAGTTAATCAACAAAAGAGTCAGATTTATATTTATTTGTAAATAATTTTTTTTTAAAAATCAGATGAAATACAATATTTATAGAAATTGTACGAATTTAATTTTAATCATGTGTTTAATAATTTGATCCAAATATTAGTTTTCAATAATGAATGTATTTTAATATTATTTGGGAATGAATTAAAAGGACTGTTATAATGAGGTCAAGGCAGTCACGAAAAGGCATACCCTATCTGTCAAATTCAAACTTTTTGTTTAAGTTTTAATATTAAGAGAATGTGTTAACCAATGCTTTTATTGGGATTAAAACCGATTCATTTTTACCCCAAAATTATTAATTGAATCGTTTCTCAAGACATAGATATTTAAAGTAATGACAAAAATATTCAAATAATTGATTTTATTCTATGTTAATTAATGATTATATAAAAGACAAATTCAATTAACGCCAACTAATTTATAGTTCAATATATTCAACACTTTTTTTGTGAATAAGTAATTAAAATAATTAAAAACAGTTCAAAAAAATTGAATATAAATAAAATGTTGAATATTTGTTGAAATTATCGAATGCTATGAATAAAACAAGAATTAACACTAATTGAAATGTCTCTGATTTCATAAGAACTTTGAAACCAAACTAACTTATGATTTATAGAACTTTTATTAACTTCAAAAAACGGTTAAAGATATAGAAATTATGTAAACGCCTTAAAGACGTTAAGACGATTGATGACAATTTTGCTTTAGTCCCTCAAATTCATAGTCCCATAAACAATAGGACAACACAATACAGTATTTTAATTGCAAAATAATTACTAAGCGATGAAAAATTTTATTTAAAAATTCTTTATTCAAAATAAAAATTAATTTCCGCTTACAATGGTTTTGCAATAGTTATTATGAAATTAAAAATAAGTTAAAATATCACTAAACTTTGAATTATAATTTTATAGGAAATCTCCTTGTTCATAAAAAGATTTTTATCATTTTTTGGTTTTCCCACCGATTTTTTCAACAATAAATTTTTGTTCCAATAATACCTCCATTATTAAAGAGCTTTTCGGACTCTTTTGACTCCATTTTTCTGACACCGATAATAGAAGTGTGTAATCGAAAGGGGCGTAGAATTGGGTTAATTCTAAGGGCAAAATATTCTTTAATAACGGGTTATATAAGTTAAGTGAAAAAAATACGATAAATCGATGATATCATACATTAGTTGTTTATTTCATTTGAAATAATTTTTTCTACAAATCGTAAAAAAGATAGGAATTCAGTATAATTGAGGAGTTTATACAGAATCTTAAGAAAATAATGGAATAAATGGTCAAAATTTTTTATTAAATGTATATTTAGTTTCAATAATAAATTGTTTAGCCGTTTGTTGTGAACTCACAATAAGTGCTGTAAAAAATATGAGACAAACATAGGATTGCATTAGTGGAGAGAGACTATGGACCGGTAGCTATAAACAGGTATTGGAATAAAAACTATTGACAACTGGTATGAGAGTTTCTAAAAGTTGGTGATTCATCTCTAAAAGATTTTTTCAAAACTTCAGTTCTCCTAATGGTTTGCATTTGGTTATGAAGTCCAGACCAAACTCTATTCAAATACAGGACTTTGTGTTTACTTTGTTTCTTAGCGTCAAAACAAATATTTAAAGCCATTTATAAACTTTTGAATAATTATATAAACAATGAGTTTTAATAACAATTTTAATTCTGTTTTTTAATTCACAATTTAATGAAAAAATAAATATTTATTATTGGAAACAATTCTTTTTCTAATTATATTTTCGTAATCAATAATATTATTGAATACAGACTCTGTATTACAGAGATTATTAAATACCTTAAAAAACTGAAAACAATATTAATATATTTATAATTAAAATTTATAAAAAAATAAAAATTAAATAAAATTTAGTTTCAGAAACATATTTGAGTTACGGAAGTAAACTATGAAAACAAAAATCAAAAAATGTTTGAAAACTAATCAGATTTCAATTGAAAATTGACACTAATTTTAAGAAATTATATCAAATAAAGTAATAATAATAAAAAATTATTTAATTATTCATTCAATAAATGTGTGATTAATTCAAGTATATAATTGTTTTTCAGACTTATTTAATGTTTTTAATCAAATTAATTAAACCATTAATACAATCAGAAATTACGGACAAATATTAGAAATAATTTTTAAGAAAAATCCTATTTTTAAAAGCAGTTCAAAGAATTTGTGACTCATTTTCATTGCATTAGTTGTAAACAACACTCAATTCTTATGTCAATTAATACACACATTGTTTGCAATCAATTGTTTAGTATAAAAGTTAATTATATTTTAAATCATTAATAGTTTGAGGGTTTCATTGAACCGATTAATGGCTATAAACTATGCATACCTTCGGACAATTCGAGCTCGAGTTCGGCCAACTTTTCCCGTATTTCCGTCGGAAGTGTTGAGACATCAATACCGAAGTCAAGAGTCATTTTAGACATAATTAGAAATAAATCATTGCTTTAATTGAAATGATTTAAACATGAATTTAGATGTAATTCAATGTCAACTATCGGTGCGTTTATCGCAAACTTTACAATCATTTGACAACAAATATCTGTTAATAAACTCATTCGTCATTACATTTAATCCAATTATTAATTAAATACAACTCTTTTCCGACGATTAATAGCATTGAATGAGAAAAAAAACATTTGTTATTAATATCTATTTATAAATAATGTTTTGCTTTAATCAATCAATTAATCAAAACATTTGACTATTTTTTGTCTCATTTTTTGGTTCAAAAATACACAAATGATTGAAACGAAATGCAAATCAAACTATAATTAGATTTAGAAATATATAAAACATATTTCGTATTTCAATATAAACTGATTCACAAAAATCGGTCACATTTTGCAAATTTAAATATATTATCAAAAGATTGTCAGCTCTTGAGTGAGTGTCAGCTCTTCAGCCATTGTTTGCGATCAGTATTTAGAGTAGAGTTAAGACTGTTTTGCAGTCAATTCCTAGCAATACATAGGGCTTTGGCTTACGTTATATTCCCATTGAATCCATACACAAATGTATAGCCAATACCTGAATAACAACTTTATTCATAGCAAACGCTAGCAAAGGATGGCAGCGATGGTATTACCCTTCAGTGCATTTACTCCACTCCATCCTCGCTTTATTCACTTCATTTTGGGATCAATTTGTCAATTGGTTGGACCGGTTGGTCGTTGAATAGCAATGAATGACTCATTCATTTAACATATAATAACTTTTTTACTGCTTATGAATATTCATTAACATTAAAAAAGAGTTTAATATTGTTTTTAATTACTCTCAAGGATTGAATTTTTTTTCTTTCTTATTTATAATAATCTGATTTCAACTGAAATTGTATTATAAGCTCTGAATTAGTCTTATTTTTATTAATATTTCTGAACTTTATTATAAAAACTTGTTTTAATGGCTTTAATGAGATTTGAAAACTCTTTTTCAATTTGGGCCATATTTTTATTGAGTGTCAGACAGAATACTATTTTCTCAGAAGATTGAGTGAAAAAATATTTAAATCTACACAAATTGAAATTTTGATGTAATGTCTATACTTTTTTTAGGTCCTATTTTCTGACTTATATATGGGTGAAAAAGTCAAACAAAATTGTTAAAAATTATTGATTACTCATTAATGCATTTTAGGTGAAGTTCAGGTGCAGAGACATTAAACCTATAATAGAGTTGAATCAAATCCGACGAGTCTTTTGTTTAATTTAATTTGCGTTTATAGTCCTATCAATGTTTCCCTTAACATAACTTCATTTTTCTTAATCTCAATTCATTTTCTTTAAAAATTCTTTATATTTTCGACTGAAAGTATTCCTATAAGTATTTGTGCGCAATCAGTAGTGCCAAAAATTATAATAATATCTAATACAATGAAATACATTAAAAGTATAATTTCTTGCATTTCTCGGTGGAAAACGATTTTTATCATAAAAAGTGGATTTTATCCAAAAATTTGATTTAACATAAAAGTTGGTTTTTTTGGTACCTAAAATAAATCTTCAAGCAAAAAATTCCCATTTTAAAATTTAACCATTTACAATGTGAGATTTTGTGAGACAATTCCCATTTTAAGCACTTATATTACTTTATTACTGCATAATACAGTGTACTCATTCAGAACAGGCATCTGAGCACATTTGCACATTTCTACAGTATTGTACAGAATATTAAGCATAAGAAACTGAGTTAACTCGGCTTAACTAACAATTATGTGACAAAACTAAATAAATTTGTTATCTTTTTATGTTATCACAACTTTTAGGTTTAGTGTAATCTTCTTCATTCATAATTTATAAAAGGATGTTCTCAAATCATTTTATCAGACAATAAGCACAACATATTTGTTGGATTCTATTAAAAATATCATAAACACAGGGGTCGCCAAGGTCAGCCGAGTCAGGGGGGGTATAGAGGAGGGTATTTTGAGAATATTTTGCCAAAAAGTCAAAGGGTATAATTTTTTTCAAAATTTGAAAAATGCACAGGGAGAGTAAGTCAAAAATTTGACTTTTTGCGCCGTAGGTACAAAAAGTCAGTGTGGGGGGTAGTTTGCCAAATCTCAAGCTCAGGGACGGTATTTAGGATATACCCCCTTGGCGACCCCTGCATAAACAGAATTTTATACGAAAATATTTAATTGGCTTCACATAAAAGCAATACTCTCTCTGCCTTTGAATTGATTTCAGTTAAATCTATCAAAATAGCAGAATATTCTATTAAATAATTGAAATATAATCAACTTTTTATCACAATATAAACTGAAATATATGTTTTTTACTTTTAGAAATTTTTCCTGAAATATTAAAAAAAGAAAGAAGAGATGAAATAAGGCTAAAATTTAAAACTCTTGTAAACATTTTAAATTAAACTAAAATTGTTTGCAATAAAAAACAGTTATTCACGCAATCATTTTTATTGAATGACATTTTGAAGAAAAAGATTTAAATTCAAATAACAAAAATTACTAAATATCATTGAATTGCACAGACATTATGACATCAAACACAAAAAGTAAAGCAAAACCAATTTTATTGAACACTTATCAACAATCATACAATCATTTTTCATATTAATATTGTATATTTAAAATATAACATGGATGCAATTCTAAATAATAATACATTGTTATACAAAATGTATACTATTTTCTCTCAAAATAATTAATAAAATATTTAAAGTTAAATATAGAGTACATCTGAGAAACACTAAAATAAATTACTTTTCAAACATAAGATTCAAATTCTTTACTCTATTTGTTTATCCTGAGCTCAACGAAGCAAAAATTCAGTTAACATCAACTGATTCGGAGTAATATATTTTAGTGAAAAAAAAATTAAAATTAATATTACTTCAGAAACTATGGAAGAGATAGATATTAACAGCATTCCTCATCTGAAATGAATTATTTGTTATCTATTTTCGTTACAATTCTGTCTTCTTTTCTATAAATAAGTTAAAATACAATCGTTATTTCGTAATATTTCGTAAAATACATTCTCATTCGTAATATTAAATTTGAGAACAAATTAGAGATTATTTCAAGAAATTTGAACTTTTTTTAAGAATTTTTATCAAAGAATTCCATCTCTTATTCAGAAATTCATATTTCATTTATTCAAAATATTAATATATTTTAATGCGATTTATTTTCTCATTCAATTCGACATCAGATTATATCAAAACAGTGAATTTTTTTTAGATATTGTTGGGATTCTTTTTTTGAGTATATATTTTTTGTGCTAGATATTTATAGTTTTAAAGAAATTCACAAATAAAATAGCACTATATTTCAGAATCGGGTTTTGATATTCAGATTGAAGTTTGACTGAAATTCTTGATATTAAAAGTGTTACAATATTTAAAGCAATATAAGAATATTTTGACGTTTCAAATATCCAATCGTCACATCAAATATACATTTGATTTCCTTTTATTGCAATCCAGTTGTGTCGAGAAACTGCATCGATCTTATGATAGTTTCATCCTTTGGAAGGAGAGGGGGAGAGAGAGAGGGAGAGATGTTTAAATTTTAATTCAATTTCAAATGAAAGAAATGATTGATTCAATAGAATTGAAAGTAAATTCAATATATTTCTAACTTTGATACAGATCTCCATAAACTGCTCAAACGTAATGTAGCCGTTCTTCTGAACGTCCAATTTCTCAAATACTTTATTCGCGTGTTCTTCACAAGTCTTTATATCATAAGCAGGAGAAACATTGCAGCCTAACAGTGCGAAGACAGCTATCGATATCTGTTTCAGCTCATCGAGTGTTATACGACCTTTAATTAAATAATTTCTTTCAAAATATTTTTGAAATACTGTATTATTTAAAAGCATTGTATTTCAAATAATTTAAAAAATATTGCACGCAATTCATAAACGTTGCCTTATTCGTATGTTAAACCTGCTAATATTTCGCGAATATCAGAATTATGTTTCATAATTGTGTTCCTATGATCAAATGGCGAAATAAAAATTCGTCGCCACTTTAATTTGCCCTAGGTCGGAATTGGCGGAATAGCGATGGTCGGCCGAGTCACGTGGGGTATAGATTGGGGGTATTTTGATAAAATTTTCTCAAAAAGTCGGGGGTATACTAATTTTCAAATATTAAAAATGCACAGGAGGTAGTAAGGTAATATATATATTTGCAAGGAGTAAGTTCGTCAATTGTTCTAGAAGAAATGCATTAGACACTATGACGCATAGCATTCGAGACTACGCCTACACCGAAAGGTACAAAAGGCGTTCATGAAAATGAATGAATAAAATTTTTGCAAAATAAATCCCATCGACCTTTCTGTTCAAAACTAACCAATTTTTGACGTTACAAACCCAGAATACCCTCTAAGATTTTTGCTTCGCTCATTACTGGATTTAATAGAAAATTAATTAATATTCCACAAAATTGCCAGGGGATAAGAACTGAGCTGTTAGGGGCTGAGCTGAACTAAATCGGAACTGACAAGAGTCTCAAAGTCACAGAGAGTATAGTGGAGATATTTTTCAATGGTCAAATTCTTGCAGAATTTAATTAAAGAAGACGTAATTTACCAGAACTTTGACTAATTCTGTAACAATTTAACTGAATTTGATAGAATTCAAGCAAAATATTGTGAATTCTGTAAGAGCCTAACAGAATTTGACCAAATTGTGTTTTTTTCTAATAATTTAGACAGAATTTTACAAAATATTCCAAAAACGGTCTCGTTTTTTCTATTTCACTGGGAAGGGACGAGGGGGATTTTGGTAGTTTTGGATATTTTGTGGCTTAATTGAATTAAGTTAATTCTGCATAGTTTTCATTACCATCTCATACATTTGCTTCTTTTGAAGCAATTTTAAGAAACAGTCTATGAAACGTGCAGAATTTAGTTCATTCTTTAATCTTGATACGAATTTTAGTATAAAATGCATATTTAAGTTGAATATTATTACAATAGTTTTGTAAAAATATAGTCAAATAAATAATTTTGTGATAGGGTTCACAAAATTATTGTGCTAACTCTCAACTTGAATAAGCTTTTTACACTAAAACTCATGTTAAGATTAAAGAAAAAAATAAGTATTATAACCTTTCATATACAGCTTCTTAAAATTACTTCAAAAGAAGCAAATGCGTGGTTTGGTATTGAACACGTTGTGATTTGTGATTTGAATAGTTCTGAAGATTTTTATAAAATAGTTCAGAAATTATAAGAGAATATTGTATATAAAAACATGAAGATTAAAATAGTGTACTTTAGTTAAGCCAAGCCTATGGCAATGTTTTCAATGTCTTTCAAATGTTTTTAAATTAAAATTAGTTATAAAATCGATAGAAACAGGAATAAAGAACTTACAAACAAGGAATATTTTGATATGATTTTGATACCCCTTTTCCCACATACTCTATGCTGTACAGCAACTTTTGCATTTTTGTTTAAATACTGACAATAGAAAAAATCTAGATATCTATCATTTTATTTTAATTTTTGCAAATTTATTCTTAGTTTTTATGTTCTGTTTTCGACAATTTTATTAAAACTATTATCAGTTTATAGTTTTTTTTAACAAAATTGTCGAAAACAGAAGATAGTATTTAGGAATGAATTTTCAATTTATAAACTATAAGTACAATAATACTTCTTAACTTATACTAATATATTTATTATAATCTAATTTAGAAATTAATACTATTATACAAACCATCTTTGTTTATATCATATAAAGTAAAAATCCACTGAATTTTATCAATTATAGAGCCGCGAATTAATAATGATAGAGCACAGGCATAATCTGAGAATGTTATTTGTCCATTATTTTTCTTGAGTGCTTCGGAAAACATAGCATTAAAAACATAGTGTGCGTAAAGACTGGCGTCACCTAAAACAAAATCAATTTGTTTATTAATCAAAGCTTCATTGTTTAATTTTTTTGCTAAAAAGTTTGATTTTCCAATAAATTTCCAAAAATAGTTTGTTTGCCAGAATATCTGAATAGGAGGGGTGAAACGAATTCATGATTTGTTTTCTTAAAAAGAATGGTTAGGAAACTTTCTAATTATATGAAAGTCTGTTTTCAGCCTAAATTAAGTTTAATGATACAATTAGATGATGTTTTGTATAGTAGTGTTCCATAATTAAGATAGAGATCTGAACACAAATGGATTGCACATTGAATTGCATACATAATGTGAACAAAATTAATTTCTTTGGTCATTTATGTTTGACTTCAGTAATTGACCTCTCATATACTAAAACAATGAAATAATATATCATAAAAATCGAAAATAAAATAACTTGAAATAACTTTTCATTTCAGTTAACATTGAATTCATTTCAAAAAATTTTCTTCGCTTGAGTTTACTCTCGAAAATCATTAAAGCATTGAATTCGACTTAAAGTTTATAAATTGAATTAATGAATAGAGACTCAAACCAGTGAACCGAAACCTAGATATTCAGGGGTTATTCTTCAAAACGCACTATAATACTCTTTATGTTTATACAAAGATTTTTGCTTTAATAATGATGTATAGGTTTAAAGAATTTAAAGATTAGACAAAACAGAATTCTTAAGATTAAATAATAGTCTCTAGATGTTTTGTTATTCTTTAGAATTTCTCTAAAAACAAGAATTTTAACTTTCACTTTGTCTATTTCTATATAACTTACTTGTAACAATTCTTAAACAATTATATAAATAAGATACTAATTATAAAAATTCAACATTAATTTTAGTTTTAATATGATTTATTATGTAATTTTTCTTGAATTCAAATAAAATAATTTCAACATTTGAATCACAATTTTTGTTTTATTTTCAAGTTTCGAAAACTGAAGTCTATTTTGTTTCAAATGATTTTGTTACAGATATGATGAAAAAGTTGTATCATTACTAATGGATCATTCGCCGCACTTAATGCACTGATAGCGCACACATTGAGGTTCTCGTTGTTTTTGAATAAATAAATTAATTAAGAATTTGATAATTTTATGAAATCCTCTTAAATATCAATTTACGACATATTCTGTGCAAAATAGTAATTCTGAAATATATTATACCCATAATAAATTCTACCCTCTGCTTCTGATATCTTAACAATCTATATTTGTTTGAGCATTGAATTGGTGCCATACCTGCCTGTGGAAAGAACTGGCAATAAATATCTTTGAATATGGATTCGTTGAGTATGCCATCAGACATAGCAGTGGCCCCTTTGTAGCCCCAATATAACAATTTCACCTCTTCTTTCTTGAAATTAGTCTTTTTGCAAAGTCTTTCTAATTCTTTTCTGGAGCGACGGATTTGATTTTGTGGTCCATTCTTCTGAGCCAACCGCTGAGCACAGGCTTCGTTCAACATTAGTTCAAATTCGTCATATTTTTCTTCTAAAAAAGTAAAAGAATAGAAGAAATTCTAATGAATAAGAATGTTATGAATTCTAATAAAACTGTTTATTGTTTTTATGTTTGGATTTTTTGCGTAAAGAAATTTAAAAGTTTTGCTTTATTTTCTATTTTATAGTTTTTATATTTTCTTTGTGTTTGTTTTCTCAAATAAAAGCTTTTACAATATATTCGGTTCATATAAGGCAATGCAGATTAAAACTCAGAATTATCTGATTTTGTATGCATTAATTCAAGTGAAGTCTATGCGATTAATTCAACGCAGAATTCTATCAATCGATCCTCTATTCGACGCACAACTAATGTGTGATTGAAGTCAAAAGCATGAAAAATAAAATTGGATTACATTTGACTCAAAGGTATCATTAGATCAAAATTATAGACTATTAAGTAATGCTTTCGTGTAATGTTGAGAAAAGCATCAAAACAAGCAAATAGTGAAACATAATATTCAAACTAGGGGTGGCCAAAGACCAAAGTCTGGGGGTATAGGGTACTGATAAGCATCAAAGTCACAAGGGGTTACAGATAAGAATATTTTGTAATGGTCAAATTCTTGCAAATTTAATTAAAAATGACATAGTTTAACAGAATTTCGACTAGTTCTGCAAGAATCTAACTGAATTGAGTAAAATTATGATGATTCCTCTAAGAACCTAACAAAATTAGACCTTTAGCTTCTCTCTAATTCAAATTCTGTCATTTTTCTTAGAATTTAGATAGAATATTCCACTACTCACAGATATTCATATAAGGTATGGATGTTTTTATGTTGGGTGTGGCTTTTAGTTCACAAGACTTTTTGGTAAATATATAAATTAGATTACCCAATTCCCAACTATGTATATGTAAATTTATATGCATTCTCATCTAATAATAGAATTTGAGATAAAATTAACTAACGAATTTAAGAAATTGAGACATGGATCTTGACTAATTGGCACATGGTCAAACTAGTTGATATATTTTCAAACTCGAATCTTAAATGGTTTTCGAGATAAGTTTAAAAATTAGAAGACCAGATGATATTCGAGTTTGAAAATATTTCCGCTAGTTGGATTTTTGAAAATGTGGCTTTTGACCAAATTTATTAGTAAATCAAATTTTTAAAAATTAATATTCGAAAACCATAGGAGATAAAAATGTGCTTACAAGTGGAATATTGTGTCATTCTATGAGCTGTTTAAAAAGAGATTGATCAAACTCAAAAATTCTTTAACCATAAAGGTCTTTTGTTAAACTATTTCAGAATTTCTCAAAATTATGTTAAATTGGGTCATTTTTAATTAAATTCTGCAAGTTAATAAAATATTCTCCCTTGGACCTCCCCCTTTGCCAAATTTTTGCAAATCTGTGACTTCATCAACCAGAATACCTTTTATTCTCTGCCCTGATATTTTCAAATTTGGGTTTCCCTGCTTTTTTTAATAATACCTATTTGTTGAATTACTTATTTACCAGTAATAAGTAGTACAGCAACATGCAAGCAGTACTTATGTTTTTGGTTGCCTACTTTGTTCCCAACCAGTCTACTGCTTCCCCTTCTCTCTGATTCCCCTTTTTATAGTAAAACAAGGATTAAAAACATTTGATATTAGCTCCTATTATAATATTTTAATGAAACAAAAATTATTAAAGACAATAATTATTTTTTCCAAATCTTTACACAATTTTTTCAATTCACTTAATTTATTCTTCAAATAAATCACTGATTCACTCATTGAACACAAATCTAAATAATTATTTTTACTTTCAATTACTTTTATACCCAGAAGTGAAATAAGAAAGGGTTTGATAAGAAAGGGAATTGTAAACAATTATTTTAATCTATTGCAGGTGGCTACGTGACTTTAGCAATAGATTAAAATATTTTCGTTTACAATTCACCTTCTAATCAAGCAAACATTTATTTCATTTAAAATTTCTGAAATTATATTTTTTTTATTTGTTGTGTAATAATATTTTTATGCTGGGACTTTTCAAAATTATAAGCACTTTTTTAGTTTATCTTCCGTTTGGGGGAATCAGAGAGAAGGGGAAGCGGTAGACTGGTTGGAAACAAAGCAGGCAACCAAAAACATCAGAGTAGTACAATTTATATATAAATCTTTTGACAGTATATGCATTGTATAATTTTTAACTTTAAATGACGGATAATATAATTAGTTATAAATAATAACTTACAAAGTATAGTTATTGATCAATTTAAGATGTGAATGAATGTCTGGACAGAAATTTGTATTATACTGAAGACAACTCTTTGAATAAGTGATGAGTTGAGACACAGACTGTGCTCATCACTAGTTTGTGTAAATTCTATAATTTTATTTATTTTATATTCACTATACACTAATTGTATTTTTAATCTGGACAGATTTTATTTTTACTCATTTGCTTTGAGTTTTTATATTTGAATAATCTGCGACCGATAGCCAAATATTAACTTGAATGAAAAATTAGTCATTCGCAGAACACATTATATCAATTTTTTATTTCGAATTATTTGATATTAATATTAACCTTTTGGTCAAAAATTCAAATGAATAAAAATAAATCATTTATCCGTCCAAATTAAAAATACCTTTACTGTAAGTTAATCAAAAGCAATCCTTAAATAACTTTTGAAAAGCCAAAATCGATTATTATATCAAATAGATCTGTTTATCTATGCTTTTATATAATTGTTGCTTTTAACTATGGTTTTATATTTGACTATTATTTGTCAATTTAATTGGATTAATCAAAATATTTGTTTTATTCTGCAATAATCTTAAGAGTATCGAAATTATTGAATTTGTAATCAAAACCGACAGATATTCTGCGAATTACTTCACTCACTGTAGATCAATAGTATTAAAGGATTTAGATATGGAAATGCTTTTATTGTATTTTCGATCAATAATATAATATTTAATACTTTTAATTACATTTCCCGTTACTTTTAATTTTAGACCAGTTCGTTTATATATAAATAGTGATGTTCGTTTTCGGGCAATGCCGAAAATGCCTGCCAAATCTGAAAAATTTGCTCCAAACAGATGTCAAACTTGCCTTAAACTGTCCGAAAACCAGAATAATAATGTGGAAAACACAAAAAAATTTGACTCATTTTCTGCAAAAATCACTACTTATTTTAATTATATCGATTATATTCAATTGACTTATTTAGAAATAAGATTTAACAATAATTACTATCTCGAAATGCAACTTTTCTGGTTATTTGAGTATATTATAAAAGAATTATAACGGAGACATTAAAATAAACTTAATTAAAATATTAACTGTAATAGAACTGTAAAATAGATATTATATTTCGTTAATTTAGTTATAATTTTATTGATTATCTAATTAAAATACTAGTTAAATTTAAGTAAGAGTAAAAATAAAATTCAGTAAATGTTTTTTAATATTTTAGATCGAAACTCCCCGTCGAGAGTCTCAGAAATATTGAATTCTCCCGGTCTGCCCGAAACAGCCAGCCGATTTTCAAATTTCTATCTGCCCGAAAACGAAGATTCATATATATAAAACATTGAATTTTATTCAGGGTCAAAAGGCTTAGGGAGGATCGTTAATTGAGTAAGAGACTTGAGAAGGATCTAGGAGAAAGGGATCCATTAAGAGAATTTGTATGTAATTTAACAGAATTTTACTATTTTTACAAGAATTACACTGATTTTGACTATTTTACAAAGTTCAGTCAAAACAGAATATTTTAATTTTCCAAATGCCAACGAGAGTCAGAGATGCGCTTCTTAAAGATTAACTTTTTTTCTCTTAATTATCTCCAAAATCTCTAGATTAGTCTTCTGGGGATGAGCTAGAAGCTATGTTTTTATTAAATTGAACTGAATGTTGAGAATCATGAATTCAAACTAATCAAAACATATATTAAGTTTGTAGTTTAAGTTTGTGCAAACCACAAATTAAATTGAATTAATATGTGAATTAGTAGAAAATATAACTAATTAACCATAACTTAATTCATTCACACAATCGTTACAACAGTTGTTAATTCAATACTACTTTAAGACTACAATATTCTATGACTGAGTAATTAACTAAATATTCAAAAGAGAAAAATCACATCATATGAATGAATGTTAAGTATTGTTTGTATAACTAAAGAATCTGAAAATTAAATTTTTTTCATTTAAGATAATAAATCTAAAAGACATATATTTGGCGCAGACTTTATGGCGTTTAGTTTTCAGATCAAAATGGAAAAAGAGGACCAAATGTATTGATTTTGTTGTTAAATGTATTCTACTATACATTAAAACACAAGTCTATAGGCTTTAAGCTATAGAATAACTTTTATTGACTAAATATTTGAGTGAATCATATTATTAGCCTTTTATATAAGAATTTAGTATAGGGTTTTTTTTATAATTGTCTTATGAATACATAATTATATGATTACATTAATATTTTGATTCGTTTAATACAAAACAATAATTATTACACTTAATTCAAATATATATTTATGAATATTATATAATAAAAGCTGTATTAACTTAAATTTTCTAAATTAAACATTTTTTATATTTTATAATAATTTCAATAATTATTTCAATTAGAATTTTTGTATTCTGTTTAATATACAGTGTATATCATCTCATATTTGACTGTTTGATACAATTAATTGTCGTAGTTTTAAATCTATTGATTCTTAAAAATATAAGATTTGAATATATTGTTTCCTAATTTAATTATTTTTCTAAGAAATAAATCAATATTTTAATAGAATTTAACTGACAGTCAGACTTCAAACACTCTTTAAATTCTTCCCAACAATAATACTGTTCAAGACTTGCTTTAGTGTACAAAATGTTATCAATGTTTCCAATAAAACGATTTTCTTTTTCCCATTTCTATCAATGCCTCATAAAATATTGTGTTTGACTTATTCTGTGAACTCGATCTCTGCTAAGAATGTCATATAAGAAACGAATGAATGGAATGACATATAAAATGAACAAATATTATGATTTCAAAAGAGTTTATATATTTTTGAAATGTATTGAATCGAAATAATTTACAATATTTACAGAATTTCATGAATGAATGAAATGATAATATCTATTAAATTATTTTGAATTAATTAAAAAAAAAGATAAATATTTAACTTATATTTAATTCAAAAATAAATTCTTGTATTAATTATAATTGATTTTATCGATGAATCTAATGATTACTC
>JAQFXN010000144.1:0-28597 GCA_034693365.1 Liacarus xylariae | reverse complement strand
AAACCACCAGTTTGTTGTATTACTTTCGCCCTCTTCTTCTTACACTTTGCAACTTTACTGCACATTAATTTCTTTAAAACAGGATTTTGTTTCTTTACAAATTTTAAATGTTTGGAATCAATTTTGATTTTGCCTTTTATGTGATTCTCAGCAATTTCTTTCAAGGCGTGAAATAGTATCGGATCGCCTCCCAATTCCTTCAATATTAATTTACGAATCGAAGGTTTCTTTATTTTAGATATAATTTTTAGTAACGGCAAAGTTTTGATTACACTATCAGAAATATTACTTGACTTTTGCTCTTCCATATTTGCGTTAAATTTAACTATAATTCATATATTATAGGTGCAGTCGTTTTATATTTAGTTTTTAGATTGATAGGCAATTCTTGGAAAGTAATTCGCGAACGTATTCTTAAATGATCAGGAGTTCTAGGATGAAGGTCAATGAGTAAATAACTAAACATATCTTTAGTTGCAAACTCATAAATATCGATTAACTTTTTTGATTTACGATTAAATATTTGTCTAGCTAAAATCTCAATCTGTTGCGAACCTCTAGGATTTCTCATTAGAATGAAATAATGTGTGTTCAAACTAATTGTTCTCATATACTTTCCTTGTATAAAAATATTTTGAAGAATAAATAATACACTTATATTTTTATGATGACTTTTACGTGTGAAAAATAAGCACATTTCTTTATCATCTTTTAACTCTTCCATTAGATCGTCCAAAATGATAAAATCTGGTTGAAATAATTCGATTTCTTGAATACTAGGTTTTCCTTTAGAGAATTGCATTGTTAAATTATAAGAACTTAAATCTTCTTTATATATATCTTGCATTTCAGTATAAAAACACATTACTTTAATATTATCCTTTTCAATTTTCATTAGTTTATTCCAATCTTGAAGAATTCGATGAACAAGCACAGATTTTCCCGAAGATGTCGCACCAGAAACTATACATGTGAACGGATGTCTGAATTTTATATCATCTTTATCTATTTGCATTTTTTAAAAATTATGAAACTTGAGTTAAACTTTCTAAAAGATTTTCTAAAATATTGAGAAACGAAATTAATATTAATCTCTTTTTAGATCTTAGATGTTCTGAAATCAGCTCATCATAGTTATTCAAATTTCTGAAAGAATTTTCCAATACAATTAAAGAAATTTTATTTATTTTAAACTCATTGTCAATAACATTTTCAAGCTTATCAGTAATTCTATACTGATCACGCGTATCGATATTAACATGAGACATTTATTTAAGCAAAAATATAGTTTTCAAATAATTTTATTTATAATAATCAAAAATTTTAGAATAAAATAGACATATAAGTGTAATATTAATTATATTACGAATACAAAATAGAAAAATCTAAGGAATATAAACTTTAATTCTGCTCTGTATAATCCCTCTGCAGATTGGACAATGACGAAGTTCCGGATTAGCTGAACATATTTGACATAGGCATAGATGGCAACACCCTCCAATCATAACTTTAATCTCATTTTCTAAACATATGCGGCATTGAAGCCTATCTGGAATTGGCTCATTTGCACTCTGACCATTTACAGTTGAGGTTTCATTGATAATAATGGATTCTCTTCTAACTATCCACACATTGTTTACTGGTTCACCTTTTATAAATTTACAATTCGGAGATAGCGACCTATGTATTGAGTCAATATTATTTTCTTCTTTCATCCCTCCTAAAACGATGCGGCAAAATGCACATTGAATGCTTGTATTTAGAAGTGTATAGAAAAATCCACGCCTCGCTAGTTTCATTGCAAACGTTTGTTCCAATGGAAACGGGAATTTCTTTATCTTAAAAGTTTCAGCTCTGTGTTCCTCATCTCTCATATGGTGAAAAAATCCTTCTAAATTAAACACCATTTTGTCATCGCTAATAGACGGGATTTCAAATGGAGCATAAATTTTGTGTAAAGGATAACCAGATGGATTAGTGTTGAAATAATAAGATGCATTTGAGAGGATATATCCAAAGTTTTCATCGTCAGCATCCGGATCGCTTGATATTAAATCTTCTCTATTATCGACTTGAGACGTTCCTTGAATCTCTAATTGACCAGTAAAAGTAGAACGAATGCTAACATCCTTTCCGTTAAGAAAACCACATTTTCCATCTGAGAGTATTCTGTGAGTATCGTATAAAGATGTATAGCTTTGAGAATATGGTAAGCTAGCATGACAGGAGAAACAATATATTCTTCGGTTGCGCCAGTCGAAGTAAAATCCGTGTGCACCAATGAATTCTGGATCATTAAAACCATTCCCGAATAAAGTAATATTTCTTATACATTCATGGCGGAGTAATTCGTGTCTTATATAAAGTGAATACTGCATGTTGGTTGTTAAACTGAATTTTAATTTTAAATAATTTTTGAATTTATACTAATATTTATCAGTTTTTATAACCAAAAGGAACTGTAGTATAATCCGATTTTAGTATCCGTCTATCATAAGTAATGCGATATATTTTATCTTTTTCTACAGTACGTATATTGTAAAAATTGTTTGTCACAAAATTTGTTTGTGGAACTTTGATTTCCTTTCGATTATTATTATCGATAAATTCCTTTAACAATATTTCCATTGAGCTAAAATTAACATATGAAGATGTTTTAAAGTTTAGCGTCAGACCTTTGACTTTACAAACATAACTTTTTGTATTTGATTTAGGATAAAACACTTCATATGAATAATTTTTTGCTCCACAAGAAATAAATTTGGTTATATAGGCATCCGGATCTTCTTTTGTTGCTAATTCATTTGTTAATTGTCCCAAAAATATTCCAACTTCAGGACAATATTCTCCGGATTTATATGTAAATATTATAGAATCAGTATCATAATATAAACAACGAAAACCTAATCTATCTAAAAGCATATAAAGCTCAATTCGAGCATGTGCTGTAACATACGCAGCTATAACGACATTCGAGTGGGAACAATCTTCGACAAACACATTCTTTTTTGAATATTTAACTTGGATGTAATCTTCTGTTACTAAAAATGCATCGTCCACTTCATACGTTACATCAGATAATAGCTCAAAAAATTTTTGTGTGTCATCTATGAATTCTGTTTGTTTTGCTAGAGACGCGTTTTGACCAAACTTACCCCAAAATGAATTTGCTTTAAATTTTGAAACCGTTCTTTTTCCAGGGTTACTTTGTATTAAGTTGATATCTAATTCTATATTTTCATATTTTTTATAATCTTGAATATATTGAAGTTTGTCCTCCATTTTCATATCTTTTTCAGGAAAATCGCTTGATTCCACTTTACCCTTCACACAATCATTAATAAAATCTGTAAATATTCCGTTATAATCATTAACTTCACCCCCTGATATTTTGTTAAAATGCCACACTTCATATATTTCTAATATTTTATAACATTTAGACAAAGCAAGTTTTAATTCGACTGAAACCCAAGTACCTATTAAAGCTCGATCTTCATCATTATGATTACATTCTTTTTTCCTATGTTTTGCACATGTAAAACACAATGTATACATTATAGTTTTATCTATAGTCACTGGTAGCACTGGGTAATATAATTTAGTAGGAGGTAAAATTTTACAAAATATTAGACCTTCGTATAGATCAATGCTATTTCCTTCAGGATTTCTTATTATTTCCGGATGTCCAAGTGGAAAGTGTTTTTTCTTGCACACATATGGATAAAGAGATGTAAAATCATAATAGAATATTTTTTCATTAGTGTCTACTGCATGATACAATTTACTGGCGTTAACACGTCCTCCATAAAATGCTTTGCGGGGTTCGATAGGCGGAAAAAATTTTCTATTTTTAAATTTTCTCAAGTGATTCTCGAAATAATTTTTGTTTACTGTTGAACTGTTACGAAAATGCTTGAAATCGCATTCCCATATCTTAATTAGATTAAATTTTTCTTTTTCATAATATTTTTCTTTTTCTAAAGTTTTTTTATATAAGAACTCCATACTTTTGTTTAAATAATTATTATTTATTATCGATCGCTTATTTGGGAAACACTTTGGGCATCCGTGAAAATAACAACCATAAAATTCATAAACATTTTTATTTTGAGGTATGAAACCGTCTGCGTAATAACTTCCGAGGCGATATTCTCGTAAAATCTTAGTATTTATTTGTTGCTCAATAAAATCTAGCCACGCCTGTCCGACATAACTTTGAATTCTATGACTTTCATAACCATTCGTTGGAATTATCGCAATTTCTTTTGGTTTCAAATAATTGCATTTAAAATTTTCCATTACAGCATGGGGTAAAGTTATAGCTCTAGTGAAAGGATCTAATCCTGATGTTTCTATCCAGTTATCTCTAAATAACATAACACCTCTTAACACTATGTTCACATCGTCTCTACAATATTTTATTAACTCAGTTTGAAAATTAAATATTTTATCCTTCTTTGACTCATACCAAATTAAAAATTCATTTCGTTCTTCAGAAGATTTCAAGTCAATCTGATAAAATGATATATTTGGCCATGGCCCGTTATAATACCAATTCTCTGGTTTATTAAACAAATGCGGAAAATCTCCTTTTAATACTTCTTTATGAAAGCCGAATGTTTTTGGAAATTTCTTCAAAGCCATTGGAATAAAACTTAATGAATCAATGAATTTAATATTTGAAATATTCATTGATAAGATTTTTGTTCCTTTTTTCAAAATATTTGGTTTTCTTCGACACTGTAAACAATATTTAATAACAAATTGAAGATCATAAGCTCGACTATTGTGAGCAATAGCTATTATTTTAATCGGTTGTTTTAATTTCAATATTTTTTGTTTTTCATGTAAATATTTTGAATATTCAACAAATAGATAGTTTGTAAAATTTTCTACGCTGTCAAATCCTTCAAAAATTCTTTCCTCACCCTTACAGAAACCACAATATAAATCAATTTTATTTTTCACTTCACTATTCCAGCAATTTACACAACATGCTTGTGTTATACATAAATTAGGTTTATGAATTTCTTCTCCGAGTTCTGTTTTAAAATTATATGACTCAAAATCATAAAAGAGAAACACTTTAGGCGCATTATCTTCGTTCTGAAGT
Organism: Liacarus xylariae; assembly: GCA_034693365.1. Classification (NCBI taxonomy): domain Eukaryota; kingdom Metazoa; phylum Arthropoda; class Arachnida; order Sarcoptiformes; family Liacaridae; genus Liacarus; species Liacarus xylariae. The sequence goes on along the minus strand of JAQFXN010000144.1, from coordinate 23,484 downwards.
ATATCTTTATTTGTTGGTTTAATAAAACAATAATGATTTCCATAATTAACATATTCTTTGCAGTATTTGCAAAGATATTTACCGCAAATATGTTTTCTTCCTTTGATTAATTTAGAACATTCAATGCAGTAGTTAATTTTTCCACAAACTTTTGTTTCTTTGATATGATTTTGATAGCACTTTTCAGAAACAAAAAATCTTTTACAAATATTACAATTCTTTCTGATTTCTTCAGCACATTGTTCACTTGAAAAGCAATATTTGCAGTTTTCTTTGCATGAGTGATCATATACATTGCTATAACCTTTAAGACACTTTTTACAGAAATATGATTTGTTTAAAAATGATTTCATTGATAGTAAACTGTCGGCATGACCATTTGAGATAAAAATATATATTTGTTTCTCTGCAAATTTCGATTTATATATAATTTGATTAGGAGGAGATACAGCGATAATTTGGTATTCATCTCCGATGACATTTTGGATTCCAGGAAGAACAATAAAGGGATTTTCATAATTAATTTCGTTAATGTTAGCTTTTATCAAAAATTCTTTTGCCATTCGTGTTTGAACATTCCTTACATCTTCTCTATAACGTCTAAAGTCTAATCCACGATTTCCATCTACATGAGCTTTAGACACTACAATCGCTCGAGCCAAACATATACCGTCTTCTTTAATACGAACTAAACATTGTGAATTTTTTCTCCAGTGATTTAAATCGATAGATAAAGTGTTTTTTCGTGGACCACCAATCCTAGGCATTTTTACAGATATGATTTCTAGTTCCAATAGTCCTCTGAATAGGAATTCTTTCTTTGATTGTGTCACCTTTGACAATTCTCCAATTAATAAACTTATACTGAAATCTTTTAGTGTAGTGAACGGAATAAAAACTTCATTATCAACATTATTTCTTAATGAAACACGTATTTGATCGAAATCTAAGAGTTTTTCTTTTTCTATAACATTTTCAAATATTTCACTTAATTGAAGTTGAATTTTTGTTATTAAATTTTCTATATCAAAACTCTCAATATTTTCGTTTACAGAATCTAATGTAATATTTTCTGGAAACTCGTAATCTAAATGAAATTTAATAAGTTTAGAATTTAGTTGAAATTTCCTAGAAAATGAATTAAACTCTTCGAAAACATTATATATAACATTAACGTTACTATTATCCATCATTCAATGAAAATAAACTGTTAACAATCGTTCTTTTATAGGAAAATAGACAATAAAATTTTTGGTTTTCAAATATTTATTCAATAATATTAAAGTAATTAAATCAAAGTACAATCTTTTTGATTATAATATAAGATTATATGTATTTATTTATTAATTTAAAAATTCTTTGTACACTCTCTCAGATTCAAGTGTTGTATCTTTATCCCAGAATGTTCCATTTGATAAATTATCTAAATCTGACAAAACCTGTTTCACGAGACACGCTGCTCCAGACTTTATATCCCGATAAGCTAGAATCTTATTTTTCATTGTTTCAATGTCTATACGCAACATCGGAATGAATTCGTCGTCAAGTGCTTTCTTGAAATCATGTTTTACAAATATATATTGGCAAAACTCTTCATATAAGTTGAGAAATCGCTGTTGGACATTATGGTCTCCCAAGCATTCCTTGATTATGCCATTTGCTTGTGGTATATTTGTAATATACTTTTGACAAAGATGAATAGGTATTTTTCCCTTGCATCCATCGCAATTTTCTTTCAATAACATGTCAAAACGTTCATACACACAAAACGTATACATGCCGAGAAAGAAATCCAATATTTTTTCATACGATAAATATTGATATTTCAGGAAGAATTTTACAAGACCTTTTAGTTTCAAAAATTCTTTCTTTTCATCAAAGGTTAAACGTACGCCAAAAATTCTATCATTATCCATTGAGTAGATAAATACGCTTCCGTCATCATTTTTGGTGAAAAACACTTTTTTAGTTGAATTTTGTATATTCATCGATGAATTAGTTGTGTCTTTGCGTATATTTTCAAATAGAAAATCAATTTCCGAGAAAGAACAACGAACGCCATAATTTCCAAACATAAACGCTAGTCTAGTTATTCGGTATTGCTTGGTTTCATTCCTCTCGTTGACAAAACTTGCATCTCCTTTCTGAATTTGTATCTGTTTTAATGGTGTGTTGAATTTCGGTCTCTCTGTAGATGGAAGTGTGAATTGAAAAGATGTTTGAAATTGTTGAGACATTGTTACAAATGGTTGAATCCAAATGCCAAATGAATAATTTTAAAATGAGTTACTGTTTTTATACTAAATCTTAGATGAACTTTGATATGAAGTGCATTTATATTTTGACAAATATTTATTGTTTGATATTAATATTTGAAGTTAATCCTTCGATAAATTCATTGTAATTGTTGAACTCTGAACCGCTTTCAATTGTTGATTTAGCAGAAATAATTTTATCGAATGAGTTGAAGTTTGTTATTAAACATTTTATTTCCCAATCATTTAAGCTCAATGTATTAAAATAACCATTATTATGTTGGCTTAACATTATCATTTCATTACTTATTCGATATATTGTTAAATAACTAGTATTAGCTGGAGCATCAGGGATGTAAGGACAGACAATAGTATGGAATTCGTTATTCGTTCTTTCGATTGATTTTAATAGCCAATTATATTGTAAAGCACTTAAATAAATTTTATCTCTTCTGTCAGCACTTTTGATTTTAATTATTTGTTGAAAATCAGAATTCTCATTACAATTAACTGTTGAAACATTAAACGATTTTTTAGACTTAGTTAATTCAAATGTTGAAAAAATTATATTAAATTCATCCATTTGCCAAAATAATTAGCAACTTGAAGTAGAATATCTACTATATTTCAAAAATAAATGAAATTTTTGAAAACAATTTAATTTATACTCTTTTTTATTGAAACAAAATTTTATTAATCAAACAAAATACATTTATTCAAATATATTTAATCTTTTTTAATTGACATATTGTGTTCAATTTTACTAATAATTTCAAGATACGTGTGAGATTTTGCCACGTCTTTATTTACAGTACAATAATCAACTATTTTATCAAATGTAGAGAAATTGTTTTGCAATTCATTCGCTTCTTGTTTACTGAATAGCAAAACATAATATTTCTCATCACGTATCTGTCTGAAACACATTTCTCCACTTCCTCTGAAGAATGCGAAAAATTTGCCTGTAAATATCGGATCCCATTTCACAGGGCAATCAAGGCTACTAAATTCATAGCGTTGAAGAGGCAATTTCATCTCTTTGATGACCCATTCGTATTGTAATGCGTTTAATATGATTGAGTTTGTTACTTTATTCTCTTTATCATATCCGCGGAAAATGATATATTGTATATTATCAGTCGGATCAAATACAATAGTCTCTGCCAAAGTTAGACTTTTTCTGTCATAGCCTTCTTCATTATTATATATTTCGACTGTATATTTTTCCATTTTTTCTGTAAAGAAAATATCATTTAATATAGTTATTTCGTTTCATTTAATAGTAATACCTTTTAATTTGAAATAACTATTTAAGTGATTTATTTTCAAATTTGAATTGAATTTATATACTAATAAAAAATTGAACTTTGTATTATTGAAAATTGTTTAGTTTTAATAAATAATTACTAGATATTTCTGAGTAAATATTTTATTCAAGATTAATATATGAATATTGTTTATATAATATAGTTTAAAACAAATTTATTTTATAATGTTATTTTATATAGTTTTATATTTTATGTTTTTAAAAGTATTAAAATAAAATTAATCTGTGCTGTCGGTTTCTTCTGCATCTTCATAGCCATCCAAACTCGTATCAGAATCGTCTGAAGTGGATGTTGCATCAGTTGAATCTATTGAACGTATACCAGAGCTAATTTGTTGATTAATTTCATGAATCATGCGGTTATGCCTTGTAAGACTTGTGATTTGATAAGCTGATGTATGTTGAATAGTACGGTTTGGAACCCAAAATGAATGCGGATCATCAATTGATTGATAAGACAATTCAAACAAGTACTCATCTGAATCTCGTATGGTTTTGAGTCTCAGAAACTCAAAGTTTGAGAAGAGACCATCTTCATTTCTGATTGAATTGATTGTATAAAAATATTGCTGAGATGTCCAGGTTAAACCAACGTTATGGAACCATGCTCTAATATTTATTGCAATGTTTTTAATAATCGGAACTTCATAAACGGTCAAATGATTTTCTAAACTATCAAATATTGGAGTGAATTCGTAGAAGAGTAAAGCAAAATAATTTGGCCAATGATTATTCAAAAGCTTTTTTGTTCTATAGATGTACATTTTCTCATATATGTAGAGAGCCATGCACCTAAACTCATCATTTGAAGGAAGATAATTTTCTAAATGTTGATTAATTGTTGGTTTTAACCCGAAGATATATAGCAATAATTCATAAAATGCCATTGTTGATGAAAACGATGATCCAGTATAGCTATTCGAACAGTTAACTAAATGTTGTTTGAATATCCCGAAATGAATTTTTGATTGATCACACCATGCACATCCAAAGTAGCTAATGTCTTTGAAAACATAGTTATGGAATAAAACTGTATTCTGTAGGTACTGGCCATGAGTGTAGTGAATTCGACCCATTACATAAATCGTCTATTTGTTTACCGTCGAAAAGCACTGATAAGTCAATTAATCCGTGCGCTTTATAATAGTCTGTAGCTGAAAATCCGGGAATGTGATTTATATGACGAGAATCAAAGTCGGTTTCGTTAACAATTCTTAACAAAATGTCGTCTATTAGATTAATATTTGCTCCAAATAGTTTACCAATTTTCTTTTGATAAATTAAGCAATAAGTCGTGAAAATTGTTGGTAGTGTACTTGGATGAAAAGCCCAGTGTAGGTTTAGAGAACCGGATAGATGAGGCGGCAAATGTGAAGTAATATTTAAGATATACGCAAAATATGCATAAGCGTTGAATCTCCAGTTGAATAAGTGGCAATCTTTCAATATTTCCCGTCCTTTAAATTCGATTTTTGTAACGCAGAGAAGAATATGTAGAGTTAGTTGATAGCACGTCGCATCTTCATATATTTCACCGCAGAGATGGCAAATAGTTATGTTTCGAGTTGATGACACTTCCATTAAAATCGGAGCTGAGATGTTTTAAATGTTGAGTTGTGATGAGTTGAATGTTGAAAATATTTTAAACTAAAGCTCTTATATACTTGTAAATGGCATTGAATTTTGATAGAAATGCAGAAAACTTTCCATAACCTCGATTAATATTGAATTACAATTCTACTCAGATCTCACATGTATGATCAAGAAATAGCTAGTTTTAAAGATAAAATTGATAAATACTTGTTAAATATTTTATTAAATTGATTACATTTCTAAATCAATATTTATTATTAAATATTTGTTTAAATATGAATTTTTATCATGAAGTTATGTCTAAATTTGAAAATATAACCAGAATAATTAAATATAAAAAATAAGATTTACATTAAACTAATGTAATCAATATTTTAATGAATGATGTTACTATATACTAAATTATTGAATAAATATCAAATACCTTTAAGGATTCGAACTCGCATGCTCAGATCTAATGTCTAACACTTTGACCAATTGACCACACTTCTGAAATAAATTAAATAATATTAAAAAGATTATAAATAATGAAATTTTAAATTGTATTTTCTTGAAATTTATAAATTAAAATTTCAATATTTATTTATTTTAAAATTGATTATTTCAAAACTTTATTTGCACGATAAATATTTATTTTTAAATTATTTTAAAATGATTTAAAGTTAAATATTTATAATATTAAATTTAATTAAATTAAAATTTCAAACTAAACTGAATAACTTTTATTTAAATTAATATTATTTATTTTGAATTAAATTTAAATTAATTTTACAAAAATTGAAACCAAAACATTTAATTAAATAGAATTTTATTTAAATAAAATTTTCTGATTTTTATAATTATATTTCAAACAATTTATTATATTTTAAACATTTCATTTCTTTAGTAAATTTAATTATAATTGAATATAAAAATTTAAAACTAATTTTATATTTGTATTAATGTTTATTTTTTTAATTAATTATATAATTTAATTCAATAGTCGCGCATATATCCACGTGCATGCGGTTTTGACGAAAACCGAGAATATCGAGCCTTTGGTGAACGTTTTCTATTGACGATATATGTGCTTTCGATAGGTTTCAACTGTTGATTTAAATGCCGATTTCCCACCATCCCCGACCGCAAATCGAACAGTTCCGCTCTTTGAATATTATTATAAATTCGCTGTCCAACAGATGAGACCATGGGTTTTGGAGAAATAATTTGACTTGCATTTGCTGCTTTTCGGAAATCTTCTGCTGACTGGTGAGTCCTGTAGTTATTTCTGCTTTCTGAATCGGAGTCTGTTGTTGATCGGCGTTTCCTTGAATTAATATTTGAACGATCAGATTGGTAATCGTCTTTGGTGGACATACCAGCCAGTGCCATTGTAGTCGACACGAGTTGTTGGTTCTTTGCAATTGGATGAACGTCAGGAATTGGTGAAGGTGTTGTCCGACGATAGGATGGGGATACAGATCCGTCCGTTGCTGCCGCAGTTGATATTTTCGGTGTGTATTCCAATCCGAACCATTCCGCAACTTCTTTTCTTGTTGATTCATCATACTCGTCGATAAAGTTGAGCTCTGAGAATAGGCAATATGCTTTATCGATGAAATCAGAATGCCGGTCGTCATCTATGGGTTTCGTTGTTTGAACAATAGATTCCATAGCTTTTTTCACGTTGACCAGAAACTTCTCAGTTTTGTGCTGAATAAGTGCGAGTTGGCCAATTTGTTTTGTTGCTTTGTCGCTAAAATCGTCCATCATTTTTCGATCAAATAGTATAGTTGAGCTCAATAATAGAATTTAGTTGAGTTTAATAAAAGATTTTAGAGTATTTGAATAGTTGAGTTAAGTTGAGTTCAATAGTTGTTGGTTGAATAGTTGAGTTAAGTTGAGTTCAATAGTTGTTGGTTGAATATTTGAGTTAAGTTGAGTTCAATAGTTATTGGTTGAATAGTTGAGTTAAGTTGAGTTCAATAGTTGTTGAGTTGAATAGTTGAGATGATTTGAAGTGAAAACTGAAAGAAAACACGAGATTTTATACAAATTTTTATCTTTTAAAATTAATGGAAAAATCTAAATTATTTATCAACTGATTCAATAAACAGTAAAACCAGTTATTACTTAAAGTAGTATAGTGAAGGAGCAGTAGTATAGTGAAAGGGATGGGAGTAGTCGAGTAAAAGGGAAGGGAGTAGTAGTATTAATATTATAGTAAAAGGGGGAGTAGTAGTTTAAGTATAGTGAAGTGAAGGTAGTAGTCGAGTGAAAGGGAAGGGAATAGTAGTATTAATAGCATAGTGAAAGGGGTTAGTATTAGCATAGTGAGGGGTGGGGTGTTAGTATAGTAAGGGATGGGAGTTGTAATGTATTTAAAGTGAAGGGGGATAAGAAAAGTGAGGGGTGGGGTGTTAGTATAGTAAGGGATGGGAGTAGTAATGTAATTAAAGTGAAGGGGGATAAGAAAAGTGAGGGGTGGGGTGTTAGTATAGTGAATATATGAATAGTGAAGGGGTATAATAAGACAAATAATTTATTCAAATTGAAAATTCTTTATTTAAAAATTCTTAATTAAAAAAAGTATTTTAAAATTATTTTAATCAGTAGACAATTGGTAATAGTTGCCATGGCGATCTCTTCGTATCAATCGTTGATTTGGAGATGAAGACCGAGACCTGGAGTTGTCAGTAGCGTTAGAGTTACGACGAACCCGTTCCTCCCACCAGAGCTGCTGGATTGTGTATTGACCAGCGTTAATGGGTCGGCCGTCTAATCGCTGGTAATTCCAAGAATAGTCGATCCCTTCGAAACGAGAAGAATGGGTGGTGTGATCGCGTCTGAGCAATGGTATTCGGAATCTAGAAGTTGATGGACGGTTGTTGGGAGAAGTTTGAGAGGGTGTTGACATTGGATTCTGTTGTGGATGTGCTGTTATGTTGGCTGGTGGTGGCGGACTTGGCGGAGGAGATGGACTTGACGGTGGTGATGGGCTGGAGGGGGGCGACGGACTGGACAGGACTACAATTTCAGGAGAGGAAGGAGCGGAAGAGCAATCAGTTGATGGACTTGCGGTAGTTATTGTAGTTTTTCGTTGTTGTGGAGTAGGTGGTGGTGAAGTGTCGGCTGAGCGGTCTAACGGACTTGAGAATCTCAGGGGAGGAGTAGGTGGTTGCGGTGGGGGTGGTAGTATTGCAGTTGCAAGAGAGGGGGATAGTGACGAAGTGGATGGTGTAGGGGAAGTAGTGCCAGTTCTGAGTTCAGGAGGCTGTTGCTGGACCAGATTAGTTAATGTAGAGAACGTGTCGTCGATTCCATTCTCATCGTCAGAATCAGATGAGAAGTCCAGTGGAGGGGGAAGAGTGAAGAGATTTACTGCTTTGTGTTGGTGCACGCGATGTTCATTGGTCGGTAGTGGTTTGTTGGAGGAGGTAATTGCTTTAATTGCTTTATTCAGTTCAGTTGTAGCTTTCTTGTATCCATTCAAATACCACGAATATTCTCCTAATTGCTTTGTTGCGCGTAGATTTCTTTGTTGTGAAGACATAACTAAAAATAAATATAATTAATTATTTGAATAAAAAAATAAGAAAGTGGAGAAGAGGGAATGTTAGGACACAGGGGGTGCCAATCAAATCTATATAACAAACCTTCGAAAGCAGAGATAAAAACTCAATTAATTCAAATTTTAATCAAAATATTTTTGTAAAAATTTCTAAAACAGAATAAAAGTTTTAGAAATATTTTCAATTTATATATACTAAAAATAGGTTATCATAGCATTTTAAGAAATCCTTTGATATGAGATATAAATTATTTTTATTTGTTTTTCCTATTAATAAATTCTATTATTATTTGAACTTCTCTAGCGATAGATAAATAATTTATTTATCAAAAATTCTGTGATTATATTAGTTTTTTTGAATATTTTTTATCTTAACTCCTCGCACAACTGAATCAATTCCTTCGAACGGACCCTCAGTTGTGTTGTTTCCCAAATCCAGAACTATTCTAAGTTTATTACTGTCCGTGTCTTAGACTAATTCTGGCAAATTAATGTGATTTAAAATAAATAAAAATGTTTTCAATATTTCATTAACTTATATTCAAGTTATGTTTGCTAGGCTAGTTTAAATAAAATAAAGCATTTTCTTCACCAAATTTCTAAAATTAGAGAACAAACAAACCTATATATTGATTAACGATTAATAAAAATAATGGTGACAATGAACTTTAGAAATATCAGCATTAAATCTTAATTTATAGCTAAACGATATATTCAAATGGAACAGTATGTATATATTTGAAAACCTTTTTCAAAGTCCTGTTCAACCATATGTTAGAAGGTTCTGGTCATTACATTTGGATCTGGTCGGCACTGGTTATTCGCTGCAGAAGAATGAATAATATATGACTTGATAAGACTTTAGGTTAGCTTTACAAATATATACATACTGTTCCATTTGATTACTTGATTAGCTATAAATTAACTTGTAATGCTGATATTTCTAAAGTTCACACTCAAAAACACCACATTAGCGGCTAATTTTTTCAGATTTTACATATAATTTGACGAATTATCTGATAGGAAATTAATTAAAACACAGAAAATAATATAAAAATACATTTACAAACAATTAGTTTTAATTTGCACTCATTCTCTGTATCAGATCTCATATCATTTGTAGACATAATAGCTTCTTATCAATTCTATATAAAACTAGATTATCATTAAATTAGTAAACATTTTTAAAAATAATTTGGCGGGAGTTTATTAACGCCTGTTCACTACTATAACAAATGAATAAAAGTGTATATTGCTCAATTAAAACTATTACACAACTAGCCTAATAAATAATAACTTGTAAGATAAAGATAGATTAAAAATATGTTAACTTGATTTACAAATCAGCCATAGAGTAAAGATGTTAGATAAAATAAGCAAGTAATTCCTATTCCGTATATTGGCATTAAAATTACATAATTTAACAAGACAATTTTTAATGTAATTTTTATTTTAACAAACAAATTGAAGAAAAAATTCGTCCAAATTAAATAATCTCACTATTAATATAACAAAATGCTAAAGAATTGAAAAAGTTTTAATACAAGTTCTTATATAAATAAATAAATTTTTATTATTACAATATAGAAACTAAATATTTATTAATATATGCAGGAAAGTTTCAAAATGAAAGACGAGGATAAAATATTTCTTAATGCAAGATAAAATAAAAATGTAATAAAGTTTAAAAGATTTAAAATTTAAAAAGTCACCTTATAGATGCATCACAGTGCAGATTTGATCCCAGTACATCTGTTTCTGTATTCACATTTGTGAGAAAATGTTTAATCGTGTATTAATAAACTATTGGAAGATGTTTAAAATTTGCCCTGTGTTATTTGACGCTGGAAGTAGCAACAATTATTATTTTTATCATTACTAATTCTAGAAAAATGAAAATTTCACTCTTCGTCAATTTGTACATCTTTGATTAGAAAGAGGTGATAAGAATGTAGAAATATTTTCATTTTAAAATCATGCTAATTATTTGTTTATTAAATAAAGGAATTAATTCAAAATAAATTCAATCAAATTAATAATTTTTAAAAAATTAACCTACAAAATTTTTATCATGAATAAAAATAACATGTTAAAGCCAAAGTGATTTAAAGAATAATGAATTATTTATCGAGATACATTTCTAATAATATTTTCAATTGTTAAATATATTTGTAAAAATATGAAATAATTAAAAAGAATTTCATCTGAAGTTAATTTTAATCCATTAATAATATAGTTAACTTTTTTAGATTTATACCAGTGTGATCCAGCTCAGAAAACACTGGTGATCACAAATAAATAAACAGACTACAAGCTATTCGAGAAATAAACACATTTCGGAAAATCAATAAAAAAAATTTTTATTTAATATTGGCCACAATAAAGCATATATTATAAACAAATAAATATCATGTGTAAACTATATACAAATATAATATGTTTTAAATATAATAGAACAATTAGAAAATTTTCAAGTGTAGAGTTGAAATAAGCTTCATAAATAGAGCGCGAGTATGGGGCCATCAATATAGATATTATTTAATTTATATCGTCTTGTTTGTTCAGGAATTATTAGCAGTTTTATTGTTAGAAATCAGCTTTTAATTGATTAATTAATTATGTATCTCAAGAAAGACCAAATCAGCTCTCTATTAGTAATAAATAATATGCTTCAACTGTCTATGAAATTTTATTGATTCCGAAATATTTTCATATTCCGGGTAGATAGCAGTCTGCTTATGTATGTGTGATCATAGGTTGTTTTCTGAGATGGAAAGCACTGATGTAAACAATCTATTAAATAATGTTTTCTATCAAAACTGATACAAAATAGTAATTTTTTCAATGAAAATATTTGTTTTACTGTATTTATATTAAATTAAATTAGATTCAACTTTTTAGACTTTGGGTTTATAAATAAGGGATCTAGCCAGAAATATCCCCCTGTGATTTCGGCTTATGCCCATTATGTCGTTCGCGAGGTATTCTACCCTCATAGCAATTTTATGAATACGGCGCCGGAGGGGGTTTGGGAATTCTGTATAATATATTAGAAATATAACAAATCTTTTTCAAATTTTGTTAAATTTTACAAAATTTATAATTATTCGCTCAAATTCCGTTAATTTCTTTAAATGATAGTCAAAATTGTCTTAAACTATGTAATTTTCAATTGAATTCTGCAAGAATTTAACAATTGCGCAATGCCCTCTCCTGGACCTCCTATGTCCATAGTTTATGATATATCAGCTATCTGATATATGATATAGTAGTTAGATACCGATTTCAGGCGTTTAAGCCACAACCCACTTCCACGCCTTCTCGACCAATCAGAGACGACTTCCTGTAGAGAGCAGTACTTTTAAGCCACTCCCTCAACAGCTGTTGAGGGGGTAGTAAAGTGGGAAAGCAAATATCCGGGGGAAGGAAAGAGGGAAAGCCAAAACAGATATTCATAAGGGGTAGGAAAGGAGGAACAAACATAAATAACTTTTCAAAATTAAAGCTATTAAAATATGAAATTAATAATTAAGAATTAAATTAATATAAATTAAAAAGTAATTTAAATTAAATTAAAATATTAATGATTAAATTAAAAACTTAATTAATAATTACATTAAATTAAAAATTAAAATCGTTATAAATACATCCACCCGTTATGCGCTGTCATTCGCGCACGCTTAATTAAAACAAAGCGTACGCAATTGAATTCACATATAACTGGTGAATATAGTATAAGCCGTTGACCGTTGGCTGAGGCATAACGTCACACATACGTTACGGAAACAGCGAACGTCACATGTGTCTTAGTACTATATCATCACATAAATGAATACTCTATAGTTGAGTAAGGCATTACAGCCCTTTATGCCACATACCTTCCTTCATGAGGTCGGCAAATAGGAATAAAAACTGACATCACACAATAGGAACCGGATATGAACACTCACTGCCTAAAGGGTTAAACATCTGTTCTCACTAACGTCACAGGAAGAAGATATTGAGTAAATACAAAGACATCTGCCTAATATACGTCACATATACGTTAGAACTATAGGGTGGCCAATAGGAATGACACCTGATGTCATACAATAGGAAGCAGATATTCAGTAAATATAATGACAGTCTAATAAACGTCACAAATACGATAGCGCTAAAGAGTTGAAATGGTCACCAAATACATAACATCAAGGCCTAAAACTAATAAAAGTACGTCAGTTTCAATACTGCATTCAGAGTGTTAGCTATATTGCGCATGCGATATATGAGAACTAATCAGATTTATACTAAAAATACGTTAGGAAGACTTTGTATATTTTGATGCCATTCTGTGTTTTGCTTTAAATTGTGAGTTTACATACCTGAGTTTTTAAATTGTTTTGAAATTGTGATTAATTGCGAAATATGGCGCCGAAGAGAAATTCTAATTCACTTATGTCCTCTGCGCCTAAGCGTGTTCGTCGGTCAACTGACAATCGTGTGTCAGTGATTCGATACGCTCCACCGTCTAACGCACCGATCTTCGAACCTTTGACCGTATCTTCGCAAAATGAACCAACGGCCGGACCGTCAAAATATTCGCTGCCATGGATTGATATTGAAGAACCGTATCAAATCCCTAACACAGATCAGCCAATTGCTATACCAACACAGGTCGGGAGAGCAATAATGAACTGGTCATTAATTGAAAGATACCCCGATAAACATATCGGCAAATATCGTATGTCAGAGAAGAAGACTATTCAAAGTAGAGCAGAACCCGCAAGATTTCGAAGACGTCTATCAATTGGATGATACTATAAGGGATTCGATCGCCGATGCATATGAATTAGCAATGAAGCAGTTAATTATTGGGGAACCAAACAATGCATATTTCTCTGCATCTATTAATGGCCTCGGTCTAACTAAAGGTCCTATGTATCTACTTCCTGAAGCTATTTCAACTTTCAATTAATATCGATTCCTAGACATTGTAGCGAAAACATTTCAATCCAAAAAGACATTCCTCCTCGGCGGTTCACTGACATTCCGTGTTAGAATATTCATAAGTTTACATACGCTGGACGGAGTATAAAGAAACCATTTACATACAGCGAAGATATAAATGACCGCTAAACCATTGTATCAATAAATAATGACAGCAATTCGTGTGGATATCTAGCGTTAGCTTTCGGTATAAAACATCACGAGTTAAGGAATAATAATTACTCAAAAAAGGAGTATAACAGAATTTGGAAAAAATTGCTCAAGTGGGAATGTCATTCATTACGAGGTGCGATAGATTTAAAAGAGAAATGCAATGCAGCTGGATTACGTATTAAAATAAATAATGCTCTGACACAAGAAATATTAGAGGGAATTCAAACTGTACTCACTGTATATCAAATAGTTGTAATTGATGAAGTGGACAGAAAACAACTATGGAAAGGCCCTTCTGCTGAAAAAAATCTATTTATTAAATTATAACAACACACACTACAACTACTTGAAAGATATTACAGCTTTCCATTGATGCAGTTTCTACTGCATCAACTGTGACCAACCTTATAAAAATCGAGGCAAACATAGCTGCCTCGGAGGGTGTATGGATTGTCGTTCTCTAATGATCTGTTCTATTGGATATAGTGTTCAATGCTACGACTGCAATAAATCATATAAAAGCTAGATGTGTTTCGAAAATCATAAAATCATTAGAGTTTGTGAGTTCATGCATTTCTGTACAAATTGCGAATTTACTTATATTAATGATAAAAAACAAACATTATTGGGTAAATATTATTGTTCAAATTGTTATAAATACTACGAAACCCAGCCTCACTTCTGTTTCACGAGTAAAGTGGAGAAAGAAAAAATTGAGAAACAATACGCAATGAATAATATTATCATTGCTAATGAAATTGAATCAATATAATTAAAATCAAATAACATTTGTAATCATGTGCCAATACTTCTTGTTTCCAACACCATATGTTCAAAGTGTATTACAGATAAGACAATTGATTACAATATTTGTGGACGGTATAGAAACATAATATACGGCGAAGACTCCATTTCAAAATTCGTTAAATATATAATGAAATTATCTTCTGTTGCCGAGAAAAATAAGTGCCATATTACATGTGTCGCTCATAATAGCAGTGGATATGACGGACAATTCATATTCAGAGAATTTCTGCGACAAGGTTACAAAGATTTACAACCAATAATGAATGGTACAAAAATAATGAAATTAGATATCGGTAATGTGAGATTTATTGATTCACTACTTATATTCCAACGTTCGCTGACATATTTACCGAATAAGTTCGGAATACGTGAAGAAACAAAGGGCTTCTTTCGTCATTACCTGAACACACGCGAAAACAAAAACAATCACTCCAGACATATGAGATCAATTGATAAGTCAATGTTTGGCTATGAGTATATGACACGTAAAAGAGCCGATCAGTTCAAAATTTGATATACAGAAAATGAAGACAAAGAATTCAATCTTATCGACGCTATGATCAAATATTATTTCTCAGACGTTGATATATTAATGTCAGCTCTGTGTTCATTCCGCAAACTATTGAAAGACAATACATGAATTGATCTTTGTCTCGATGCTTCATTTTGGCCTCTATTGCAATGGAGGGTTTTAGAGCAAAACATCTAACAGAAGACATAATTGGAATTACTCCAATAAAGTACACAAACACACATCATCAGTCACATGCAGCGAATACCTGATTGGATGTCATAGAACATCACTCAGGTCAAAAAATTAAAAAAGAATATAAAGTTGGTCTAAATTATATCGATGGCGTGGCCATATCAACTTACCGAATGATTGCTTACGAGTTTTTGTGCTGTCATCATCTCAGATGTCTTTGCAAGGAGGCAAACTATAATAAAGAAATATATGATGCTGTAATGAAAAGAAAAACATATTTAGAAAAACTTGGATTTTAAATAGTGTTTATGTGGGAGTGTCAGTGGAGAAGTCAATTAAAACGAAATTATTCCAATTGCGATCAATCCACGACCTGACTTTATAAAAAGAGACACGCGTATTATAAATTAAACTGTACTCTTAAGAGATTGATGAGAGAATAATTCTCATTATTACAAATCAGCTTCTTTTATAGAAGATAGTCGTACATATCATTACAATAAATTACGTCGATTTTTATGTTCGGCCCCCAGAATTATTTCTACTTCGACCTCCTGATTTTCGCATTGTTCGATCAGACGATCCACCTCTTTGCTTATGTTTATTGGGACATTTTTGCATGTCATGATAGGCTTTGATGCCCTGATGGCGACATATTGGACACGCGGACTTTACTTGGATATCTCCATTTCCTGAGGATAGACCTCTATCAATTGGCATATCTGATCTTCCTCTAGAACTCATTATTATAATCCTTTTCTTCTAATGTAGCCTGTATATTAATTTTCAATTTCTACGACAATTTTAAGGGTCTTGATAGGCCTCAATCCATACCCTGCGGAATTTTGGACACGGACGAGGTTTGGAAATATCAGTAAATACTATACTTCTATCTATTGAACACATGTTTATTTAAAACTATTTTAAATCCTTGTCTTTATATTAAATTTCTAAATACTTCTGGTAATGTAACGTATACACTGGTTTCATTTATATCCGTTTCCTCTATTTTTGCTGATAGAACAGATGTCAGCAGTTATTCAGTGACATCAGAAATGCGCTGACGTCACTTCATTCCTTCTGACCTGTTAAAAACATCCGCTTCCTGTGACGTTACAGAAAAGATATTTAAGCCTTTATGCAGTGTGTGTTCATATCCGTTTCCTATTGTATGATGTCATCCTATGTTCCAATTGGCCGACCTCATGAAGGAAAGTGTGTGGCTTAAAGGGAGTTAATGATTTACTGCGCTATAATGTATTCATTTGTGTTTCATACTTGGAAAAGTGAAGTCATGCTCTTGATTCCAATTACTAGAGTAATAGTTATGTCTTCATAAAGTATTTCGAAACAACATAAGAAGCGTTAACGTTGTGAATGTATTAATTGCGTCTCAGGGTCTCAATTAAAATTGGTTTTCATAAACATGCTTTTAAAGATTGTGGTAAGGAATTTACTTCAGCAACTAAACTGAAGTATCATATATTCAAACATACTGGATAGCGTCCATTTGAATTCATCACTCGCGGTCAAACCTTTGCAAATCCTGATTATCTAAAACAACACAACACAATGCATCAAGATCCCAGCAGTTACAAGTATGCCTGTAGTGTATGTCAGCAAATATTCTATCGACGCGATTATTTGATCAAGCATTTAAAGTATCGAAACAGCGAACACAAGACTAATGACCAGATGTTTCGCGAGTATTTTTGGTAAAAGTACAGATTTAAAGATGAAACCTTCAGAGTATTTACAGAGAAGAAACAACGATAATAAGAATAATTACAAAATTAATTCATTTGAATTTTACTAATTTTGTATTTTTGATTTTATTTACTTATAATAAAACTTAAATTTGATCTTATTTTTTGTACGTTGTTTATCAAGTAATTTCCCCTTTCCTTCCCCCGTCTGTTTTAAGGTGAACATCTGTTTTTGCTTTCCCCATTTCCTTCCCGCCGGATATTTGCTTTCCCCTTTTCCTACCCCCTTAACGGCTGTTGAGGGAGTGGCTTAAAATTCTGCTTTCTACAGGAAGTATAATCAAAATGTTCCTAGTGATTTGCGTTCGAAATAGGTGAACACCTTTCCAAAATTCAAAGAGAAGTACTCAGAGACTTTCTGTGGATAACATAGATATATTCGCCTTTTCTGAAAAGAATTGACTCAAACTGATAAATCATTACACACTATAGAGACGGGACACGCAGCCCCGATTTCCTCAAAACCTGATAGAGCCAGCCTAAAAGAAAGGCTTATAATTGAAGAAAAAGTTAGTGAAATGTTATCTGCTATATTAATACAACACTCGAGGAGCCCATGGGCAAGCCAGGTAATGCTCATTCCAAAACCAAATGGTTCCTGGAGGTTCTGCATTGATTTTCGAAAACTAAACAGTGTAACTAAACCTTCAAAATTGCCCCTGCCATTAATGTCTGATATATTGGAATCCTTAAATGGGACAAATCTTTACTCAAAATTAGATTGTATGAGCGGGTTCCATCAAATACGAATGCATCCTAGAGATCAAGAGAAAACTGCATTCGTATGTCATGTAGGCGAATACGAATGGCGTGTACTTCCATTTGGAATTAATTATAGTGTTTAATCGTTAAACGATTGATGGATTTAACACTAGAGGGATTACAATTCACCCATCTTTTAGTATATATAGATGATATATTAATTTTTTCAAATGGGTTTGATCAACACATGCAAAGACTACAAATAGTATTTAGTCGCATGAGACAATCGAATTTGAAACTTAACCCAAATAAATGGTCCTTTGCAAAAGAAAGTATGAAATTTTTAGGACATAAGATATCAGGAGAGGATATTAGTACTGATGAAGACAAAGTACAAGATATCGCTAAAATTCCTGAACCTAATTGTATTAAAGACATCCGTTCTTTTCTTGGACCGGGAGGTTATTACAGAAAACACATAGAAATCTTTTCATTAATTGTCAGACCTTTGACAAATCTTACTAAAAAGGATGTGAAATGGAACTGGAACCCTGAATGACAGGCATCTTTTGATACACTTAAGAAAAAATTAACCATAGCTTCATTATTAAAGCACTTTGACCCCAATAGAGAAACTAGACTCAATACAGATGCATCAGGATACGGTATCGAAGCTATATTAGTCCAAGTTATTAATGGACGAGAAGGCCCAATAGCCTATATAAGTAGACTATTAAATAAAAGTGAACGAAATTATATAAAATAATATAACCCCATATATAACATAACTTCTGCACACTTAAATGGTCAAACAGTTTACGAACCACTCAAAAAAGACGTAACCCTCTGTAGTCAAATTTTAACGCCGCAATAGTTAAATAATTTGTGTTTAGGTTCACGACAGACACATTAGTCGCAAAATTATTGCGGAAATTAAATTTGACTCTCATTATGATGTAATGTAAAAGGAATTATATCCACAAAGACTTTTGAAAACACTAATCAATTGCGTGAAGAAATCATTTATGCATTCACTCAAATTAGTGAACAAGAATTAGAAACATGTCTGAGAGAACTTGGAAAAGAGTAAGGTTATGTGCAGAAAACGAAGGACAACACAGCGATATATTAGCTTTTTATATTCATTTTATTGTAAATTTATTTTATGTTTAAGTTTTTCTATAATTACTATTTTTTATTTAAACGTATTTATATATACTTTATATTTGCGAACAAATATAATAAATTTCTCATACTTTTATTCAATGCATAATCTATTGATCAGAAAATTTTTCGAAAACGTAGTGCCTATTCCTAAAAATATAAGCAAAACTTTGTAAATCTAATCGCGCGGTGTTAACAATGGGACCGGACTTATGAGACACTCTATAATAACTCTCTTAGAGGATACAAGCGGGATATTTTAATATAAGTAAATTATTGTAAATTTAATTATAAATGACAAAGCTTTTATTTAGGCGAGTTGCTGTTATCCATGGTTGTCCACTTTTGAGAGAAGAGTCGCAGGTTCGAGCCCAGCCGGATGTGTCTCACTTCTAATGTTTTGTTAAAAATGCAATTATTCTCTTAGTTGTTCTCGCATCAATTCTGTCACTAATCAGTCACGTTTTCTAGACGGAATGTGTCGAAATGCTTCGGACATTTGATACATAGCACTCGACAACAACGCCTACACCGAAAGGTACAAAATGTGTTCATGAAAATAAATGAATGTATGACAAAGTCTAACAAAATTTCAACGAATTCGGCATGGAAATACCTAAACATAGAATAATTATACAGAATACTCTAATATTCTACTAGAATTTGACAACATTCTTAATTTTTTAAAATGATTTTGGAAAAATTATGCAGAATATACTTGAAGCGGAACTGGAGTCGTATTTTTTATCAAGACGCTAGTCCTGGTTGGACCACCTTGATGATCTAATTAAAATTATTTATTTAAAGTTTCTCGGCTTAAATTTTTTGATATTGCCTATAAGCCTTTCTAATTAATAAAATATTATAAACATGAACAAAAAAAACTTGTTAAGTCTTCTCAAATTTTTAAAGCCAACAATTGATGTAATTTGTTTCCATTAGATCGAGAGGATTAATAAAATAAATCTGTTTACAATAAGTATTTGTCAGTTACAGAATAAGTAAATGTCAAAAGAGAATAATAGATTGATAAATATAAACAATATATTATACTGTATATACTAACGTTTCGCACCAGGTGCTCGAGTCATGTTGACCATTTTTACATTATTACATATACAGTGTGTGTCTTAATTCCTAACTTGTTAATTCATTTGGTTGGGTTAATGAAGTCACTTGTGAGGAGGACACTACATCTTAGAACTATTATAGTAGAACATATAATATGCTATCTAAACTACATATAAGAAATAACTAAACATTTTTTATAGCTCTTTTGAATTATTATAGCATTTTATTAATCAATACCTGCATTATTTTTATCAATTACAATCAAATGTAAACTCAATATATATTTAATCTATCCAGCTAATACAATACTTTCTTATTGTTTCGCTTTATTTTATATTTTTCAAGTAATTGGTGACAAAAAGCCTAATAGTAATACTTAATAATTTGAATTACTCAGTTTGAAGTAAAAACTCATTTGTTGATATCGTTCACGGATTGCTCGAATAATACAAAATGAAGCAAGTTAATTAAAATGTAGTCAATTAGCTGGACAGATTAAATATATCTTGAGTTTATATTTAGTAGCATTATACTTGCATTATTAAGCTTTTAATCCGAAGTCTTGCATACCTGGGTCAAAGTAGAGATTTTAGAATGAGTGTTATTTTGATTTTATTTAATTATAAAAAAACTATTACAGTCTTCTCATACTATAATAGAGTTTAACTATAGATTTCAATAGATTACTGAATAAAAAGAATTTGTATCGATAAATGTGAGAATGTTATCAAAATGAGAACCGCTTTTAGAATTTCAGGTAAAAAATTAGTGAAAAATGTTGAAAATTGTAATTTATTATATTGTATAAATTTCAATAGCATATCGATTCAATTAAATTTGACTTTTGTTTTGCTTAAATAATCAAGTAGATTTATTTATTTTGAGCTTGTAAACATGTTAAAAATAACTCAAACCTAATCATTTTCTTTAATAAAATATTTAAACACATGATGAGACGCTGAATTTTATCGCTAAATTGAATTAGCATGATTTGAATATTTCCTATTTGTTGTGTAGCTTATGGGAAGTAAAATCCAATATATTTTGCAATCATCTCATCTCCTTATTTGATCTTATGATTTTTCCAAACCACTTACTTAAGAAATAATTATTATCGAAAATATTATCTACCTACTCATGTTTATCAATGAAAGTTACAAATAATATTGTTAGAATAATATTTTTGTTCAATATAAAAATGTGAAATATTTTAATCTCCATGTTAATTGCATAATGATTTTAAAAAAGTATTTGTTTCTGGTAAATTGTCATTATAGAAAAATATTTTGCAATATTGTCCCCGGTAACATTAAAGTTATTTGAAAAGGTTAAAATTTATTTTTGAGATATATGGCTAATGTTTTCATGAATAAGTAATGTGGCATATGTTGGACAGAGTCAACAACGTGGGAATATTTGTGCTCATAAGTGGTTGAAAGCAATGTCTACTTAGAGATTATTAATGTGTTTGATATGACAGTTATATTAGATGTTGTGAACCGTAACTGACCTGTAACTGAGCAATCTGAGCAATCCGAATTGCACAGGGACAATTACATGGATGTGCATAGGAAGGTAAAGCTTAGAAAACCCCTTCTAAAATTTTGGACAAGACCACTATAAATTGATTCTCAAGTAAACCTTCTCCCCTGCTCTGCAAAAAGAAATGTGGTAAGCGATGTTTTTTCATAATAAACAGAGATATGTAATCAATATTGATCTTGATACTCTCCCCCCTTCTAAAATTTTGATTTAAGCTCATTCGTTCGTGGATTCGATAAATTTCTTATTAATTATGTCGTAAACTGTCTCTCATTTAATAATGTACTTCAAATAAATGCCAACATTTATGAACTATACAACAATTATTATCCTCTAAATCTATAGAAGATATTCATAACCCTGAGGGCAATTTATATAGACTTTTTAAGTAGAAAATATATAGATTGTTGCAAATATCAAATTAATAAACACAAAACGACTTAATATTAAAGAATTTTTTCTCAAATTATGTATTCCGGGCTGTCCTCGCCTCCTTGCCCAATCCTGCTTACGTATCTGAAAAGTGATTGGACAAGGAGAAGTTATAATCCAAGCAGATTACTGAAATTAGAAAAGACATATTCCCGATTGTGACAAACTGTAATTTTCCTTTCTTCGAATTAATAGAGATTAAAAAGCGAGCATTTATCTGCAATTCAAAATATTAATTATAAATTAATAGTTTTTAAAAAAATATTTCAGGATCAAAAATTATTTTTGTTTGATAAGCCAAAATAGTAAACCGGGCAGTGTTAGGCCGTGACATTATAAAGCCCCGGAATTTCATTCTTCAATATTTATTGATAATTATACGCATTTTCATCAAATGTATATTATTTTTAAACGTGTTAAATGAAAAGCAGTTACCAGAAAAATATATGGAATAATTAAACAGTAATGGATATATCCAGAAAGAAGTCTCAACCTTTGACTATCCTTAAATGGAATATTAGTCCTATACTACAATAGGGCCTTCAATAACTAATTAAACAAAACGGAATCGGAGGCCCAGTTTCCGGAATATTCTGTTAAATTCTACTCAATTTTCGGTTATCAAATATAGTCACTAAAAAAATTAAATAATTACAAAAATGAATTTATAAATTTTTAATTAAAATACCTATTCTAAACTCCATATGTTAAAACTTGCAAAATACATAAATTTACCTTCCTTCGACACACACCCCACAGGATCCTATTAGAGTAAATCGAAGTCCTGTTTTTGAATTGAGCTTTGTAAATCCCTGCTATAGGATTTAAAACTTGACTAATTAATTATGTAATTATATTAAAATCAAATGAAATATACAAGTATATACGAAGAGAGATTAGTTGAAATTATAAAAAAATTCTGTCCCGAGAATGTCTCAGTATTATCTGGTCACCCAATTGTACCAAATAATCAAATTGAAGAGTTGTATCGAAATATAACAAGTGATGAATAAAAGGACTAAATAAATATTGAATGCAATTAATTATAACAAAACATTAAATAAATATTAAATATGAAAAAATGATTAATGAAACTAATTCTTATTGAATTGTG
This sequence comes from Liacarus xylariae, assembly GCA_034693365.1. Taxonomy (NCBI): domain Eukaryota; kingdom Metazoa; phylum Arthropoda; class Arachnida; order Sarcoptiformes; family Liacaridae; genus Liacarus; species Liacarus xylariae. Next base: position 316 of record JAQFXN010000144.1, on the reverse strand, counting down.
AGGAATCGTTTGATTCCTGATATGCTATTTATAAACCTACGATCTTTTATTTTGACCCATGGAGGAACGCCTTTACTGCTTTGTCAATATATTGATCAGTAATAATGTTTTTAATTGAATAGATATTTAATAAATTTTTTTGATTTTAATTTCAATAAATTCTTAATACATTAATAGTGAGTTAAACCCCCGAAATTGGCAATCACTTCATTATACCTATTATTCATTGATAAAACCAGATTTCTTATTAAATCTTGATTTTTATCAATTAGAGCCCATTTTTGGCAAATGATTGCAAATAATAAATCGGTTTTAC